>JAIPRN010001798.1:9544-39006 GCA_025469175.1 Geopemphigus sp. TES_GeoC_2020
TATAAATATATATCATACAGTACTTCACATATAATAATTTAGACTTTATAACCTTTAATATTCATATGTATATTTAAAATATACCTAATGAAAATTCCTTTTAACTTTTTGTATAACAGTCGATACATTGGTTCAAATAAATGTTAGTATTTGCACATCACACAATATAATATGGCATGAATATAAGTAAAAATAAGTTTAAAATGATAAATTAAGAAAATTTTTTCTTAAATTTTTTTCTTAAAATTTAAAATAAAAAAAACAATTATAACATTTTATTATACTTTTTAACAAATATATAAATAAAGTAGTACTACGTTCAAAAATAGATATAACTAATATAATTTATAAACCTAATGCAACTTTATTAGGTAATATGAAGTATTTTTTTTTAATTATGTAATACATTGTAGGTTGATATAAAATTATGTAAAATAGAAAGGATTTCAATATAAATTATTAAATTATCTGGAATAATAACATAACTCTTAATAAACATTAGTACTTAATAAACATTAGTATACAATATAGAAAAAATATTATAAAGTGGTGGATTTTAAAAATTTTAGTTTTAAACCATAAGTATCTTTTCATACATTTGCTACAGTAGACATTAATGAGCAACTGAAATATTATGTGATAAGATTTTGTAAATGCAGAGCAACCAATTCCTTAATCTGATTCAGACAAATAAGATAAATATTCAGTAGTCATATTTAATTCAGCAATATCTCACTCAATAATGTGTTAATTAAAAGAATTCAAAGTATAGTTAAAAAAGTTTTCAAGTACTAAAGAGAATATGAAGGTTTTTTGGTTAAAACCAACTAAACATTAAGCTCTTATTTCAAATTTGTTCTGAATTTTACAAAATAATAATTATTATAGTGTTTCTTTTTAAATTTTAACTTTTGATTGTAGTAATTAATAAATATATAATACAAAAAAAATTTAATTTGTTTATATTTTTAAAACAAATTGAGTTAAATAATTTAAAAATTCATGTCTAAATAATTTTGTATTACCCTTAAAATTACAATTATCAAGATAACTGTGTATAACTATTATTTGTACATAATAATAATTTGAAATTAAATACCGTATTTTTTTTAATATTTATGACAAATAAACTATACCAGACCGAAAGAAAATAATAAATATACCACTGTATAAAAATCTATTTAATTTTAAAAATCAATATAATTGTGGTTTATTAATGTACTATTTAATTGTTTAGTGTAATAAAAAAACAATGACATTTAAACCTTATCAAACAAGTCACTCATAAAAAGACTCAATACTACTAGTAACAGATTTTAAGAGAATTTAACTAATAATAAAAAATGAACAATATTATACGTCTATATAATTGTTAAATGTTAATACGTTTAACGTTTCAACAGATTTTTTAATTAGTTTATAAATAATCGCATGTTAACCACATTTTTATTATAACTATACAGTTGACAAATTTTAATTTTCCATTTAAGTATTTATCAAGCTTGTAGAAATACAAGTTTCTGTTAATATGGTTTCTTTAATATATTTTATATACATTTTAAAAAATTTCGAGACACTTTTAGTAATAGCAAATAATATTTAATTATATACACATAATTTTCATTCATAATAAATAACCAATATTTGTCAGTTCTGTCAGTTATTTATCAATTTTATTCATTAATAATATATATATGTAAAATATAATTTTCGATAATAAACTTACATATAAATCAATATTTGATGTTTAGAGCTCACACTACCTTTCCCTTTAAACTCAGGTACATAGATTATTTCAGATTCAGTAAGTTGAAGTACATCTGAATGATTACCAAAATAACTCATAGGATGGAGAGATACAAATGGTTTACCTTTTGTATGAAATAAATGTTCCTTAGTAGTCTATAAACAAATAAATATCAATATAAAAATATATATGTATGACTTAAACTACTAATTAACATATGAAAGGAAATATAAAAATTAAATTAAAATTAATTAGTATTTCTAAGTACAATGAATTAATTATTGGCCTAACCTTGCAAGAATTAAACTCATCGGCGATTGCTATATGAGGATAAAGTCCACTGCTTAAAATAATTTTCAACATTGTTAAATCTTTATAACTAATTGCAGTAGATCCTTTCAATAGTTGCTAGAAAAAAATTAATTTTATACCATTAATTTTTATTTGTATTGATTTTACATTATCAATTGTAATTATTACTTTAACTTGTCGCTGATTATGCCTTAGTCTAAAATCTATATCCCTTATATCGACTGAATCATCTTCAGCATCTAAATTATCTTCAATTTCCCACATATCCTTTTTTAATACTTTTCTTTTTCTTGCATTTTCTTCTTTGTGTGATTTTTTCATATCGCGTAACAGTTTTAATTCGCCATGTCTAAGAGCTCTTTCCGAACTAGTCATATTATCCATATTTTTTTCTTCATTTTTTACTAATCGACATTCCTGCGAAGAAAACAATGAAACAATGAATTTAATTTCTAAATAGTTAATTTTAATACAATCAATTTACATCCAACAAATCCTTAAACTGTCGTCGCAATTTAGTCATTTCATAAAAACGTTGTTCTTCAAAACCTCGTCTTTTACACCATTGGCGTGTATTAGTGTTTTGACCATCACTTTTTAATTCCAGCCATTGTTTAAACGCATTAAGCAGTATTATTGGATCACCATGATCCGATTCTAAATCCATTCTTGCTCTCTAAATACACAAATATACTGTAACTAATTCAATTTTATTAATTGAATAATTTTACCTCGCATTCAGTATCTTTGTATGCTTTATTAGTGAATGGTGTTTGAACTGATAGAACACAAGCTAATGACAACACAGGTTCTAATTGATCAAATAGAGATCCCATTATTAACATTTTCCCAAGTGGTATGTCAACTGGAAGTCTTGATAACATGTTTCCAATTGGAGTCAATGTTTCTTCTTTTGTCAACGCTCCCTATAATAGTAAACATATTAAATTATGAATTTTAAATTATTATATGAACATTTATTTAATGCAATTTCATTCGGCATATTTTTAATATCTTAATATACACAAAGTAGTCATAGACTAAAATTAGCTTAAAATCAATATGCCAGCATTATGACACACAGCACTGAAATAATTTTGATATACAATAAATTATCAAATTGAAAATATTATGAATGACAATGTTCTAATTAAGTATTATTTTCAATAAATTTTACTCAATTAAATTTTGTTGTATAGCTATTCAACACAGTAGTAAGATATTATAATTTTATAAAAATTAACAATACGGTATCATAGTCAAAATGTAAAATGAAATAAAATACACACGCTATTGTTATTAACGTAAATACACATTCTTTAACAATTTATCATAGACATAAAAAATAGTATATTATTCAACCAACATGCTGTTTCAAAGATTCAATGGCATTTTCTACATTTTCCGCTTGTGGAGGTTCAATGAATGGAAATAATCGAGCATTAGGTAATCCCATCGCCACCATTTGAAGTAACAATGCATCTAGGGGCACTTTTTGTAACTCTGGTGTACTGTATTCGACCATTGCTTCAAATTCATCTTCAGAATATAAACGATAGCAAACTCCAGGACCAGTACGACCTGAATATAATACAATATAAAAGTAACAATTTTATTAAAATAAAATAGAACTTACCAGCTCTTCCTTTACGTTGATCAGCACTGGCTTTGCTCACCCAGAACTCCTTTAGTCTTTGAACTTTACTGGTTGAATCATAACTCATTTCTTTTACTTTACCAGAATCAACAACAAATCTAATACCATCAATGGTGATGGAAGTTTCTGCTATATTTGTTGATATAATGCACTTCCTTGTACCTTCGGGGGCGTAATCAAAAACCTAAATAAAATGAACAAATTATTATATACAAATTTCAACAGTTTTAAAACTGTACTTTATCTTGTTCTGTTAATGACATTGAACTATGCAAAGGAAGTATAATCCAAGAATCAACTTTTTCACAATAAATTCTTGATGCATCTACTACTGCTGTAATTTCTGCCATACCACTTAAAAACATAAGTACATCACCTCTTTCGTGTTTAGGATATTTCTTGTCGATCATTTGCATAATTTTTATAAATGGTGATGGATCAAAACGTTCTGATTTTTTATCTAATATTTTAATTTCACTAATAACTGGATGGTATTCTAATTTAATAGGATATAAACGACCAGGTACCTAAATAGAATATACTTTTTTTGTAACGAATAAAGAATAGCTATACCATATAATAGTTATACCATGAATTAAAATATACCTGTATTAACTTAGCTAATGGAAAAAAGTATTTTCTAAATAGATCTACATTAATAGTTGCAGACATAAGAACAAGTTTAATGTCAGATCTTTGATGTAACAGGCATTTCATAACACCCAATAAAAAGTCTCCATGTAAATGACGTTCATGTATTTCATCCAAAACTATAACATCATATTGTGATAATAAATCCTCTCCACAAACCTATGCAGTAAGTAAAGTATTACAATACCTATGTAGATTATTTTCAAGATAAAATAATATTAACAATTATCTAAATAGCATGAAATGTATATTTATATACATTTATGTATATAAATATATATTTATATTTATATACCTGTCTTAATAACAATCCTTCAGTCAAAAACAAAATTTTTGTGTCTTTATTCACAGTTTTTTCAAACCGAATTTGATAACCTACATCATTGTTATGAATGGATAAAGACTCATAAGCTACTCTCTTTGATAATGATATGCATGCTATACGCCGAGGTTGGGTACAAGCTAAAATATTTGATTAATAAATAAAAAATATTTAATTGTGATAATTAAGTCATACCAATCCTTTTAAATCCAGAATTTGATAAGTACTGTGGAATCTGTGTAGATTTTCCACATCCAGTATCACCAGCAATAATGACAACTCTGTTTTCTTTTACAGCTTCAATTATTTTGTCTCTAAAAAGAAAATAAGTAATGCAATTTAATGTAATTATTTTATTTTTTTAATGTGGTGTAGCTCACTTAAATTGGTAGACTGGCAAATTCTGTTGAGTTTCTCTAAGTTTCCTTAATTTATTAAATTTTTCTTTTTGCTTGAAATCCATATACATAAGAAGCAATTGACGAAACTTGGATATATCTTCTTTGATTAAAGGTCTCTTTTCATAAATTTCTTCTTGATCATAAGTAGGTAACCTTGAAGCTAATTCATCATCAGAATAACGCATACTTAAATTAATTAAATGCATTTTATCAAACACTTCTGGGAGTTTGAGAGGGTTTGAACTTAGACCAGTTACAATAGAATTATCAGAAGTTGTTTTTTTCATAGAAAATGATTCAAATTTTTTTACAAATAGCCACACATCATTGATATCTTCAATCAACTCTTCACTAAAAAAGACTCTTTCCAAAACGCGTTTATAATCCAAAAAAGTAAAAGCTCTCTCAGTAGTTTTTGGGTATTTTGAATGTTTCCCATTGTCAGAGCTTCTTCGTTTTTCTCGATACATACTTCATAAAATAACCCTATAGTATAAAACAATAAAAACAAAAATAGTATATAAACATAACACAATGAAATAAAAAGTGCAACATTTATTAATATAGTCAAAATTATGCCTCCTCCCATAAACCATTTCATTTATCTTGTCTGATAACTGAATAACACCTAAAAATAAATCAAACACAAATATTAAAACTATATTCAATATTTTTATTTTTTCAAAATTTTACAATTGTAATTAATTATACATATTTTAAAATTGAAATGAATAATACCATAATATTCAAAAAGATAAATTACATTGAAAATAACAATAATTATATCTAATAAACACTTTTTAGCATTTATTTATTATATTTATGGTTAAATTATAAATAAATATTAGTTAATTTAAAAGATAATAATATAATACATAACAGATTTAGTTGTCATTCATATAATATATTTAATAAGAAACAAATCTAATAATTGGTAATTTGTTTACAAATAAAATATGAAACATTATTTTTTTAACTGAAAACAAATGACAAATTAATCATAGCTATTTTGATATAAATCACTAACTTCATCTAAAACATCTTCAATAATATCCGTTTTTGAAGGTGAAGCGTTAGTAAATATGTTACCTGAAATATAGGGATGAAAGTTAATTAACATGTAACAAAAACTACATATTTGCAATAATTATAACCAAGTTATGAATATAATTATATAATGAAATATAAATTATTTACGGAATAATCTTATATTTTACATATTTATAATATAATTTAAAGAATTAATTTTTGAATCTTTTATTAGAAAAATTAAAATAAAATATAATTTTAATCATAATAATTTAAAGTAAAAAACCTAATATCTGGCCAAGATTTGGATCCATTTAATAAACATTTTATTTTCTTAACACACCTCATACATAATAATCCTATTTTTCAGAAAAAACTTTATAATCTAATGTTATAAATCATGTTTTTTGTAAATAATATAGAATCAAACAGTTATTATAACTAATAAATATGAACTAAAAAATCTCATTTTGTTAATTAAAATTTTTTTTATAAATCAACCTAACTATATATTTTAATGTTTTTCATATGCATATTACAAAGCTAAATTTAAATGTTTAACAATATTTATATTTTTGTAATTCTAATTGCTTACCAATAGTATTTTGAGACATTTTTTCCACAATTACTTTGCATTTTCTGCGCATATTAACTTGGTAAACAGTAGGTTTATAAGGTAATTCCAAAGTGGAAAAATCAATATTCAGTCCTGGATTTAAAGCTGGTAGACCAGTATAAGGATGTATGAAATCTGACCAATATCCAGCATTTTGAAGACGATCACTAATACCAAAAGCTGCATGTAGATACTAGAAATGAATAAAAGTAGAATACGTTTTATGATTTAATTTTATTAAATATTAAACATGCATTATTAATAAATATAGCAAAATTATAATTACAAAATATTATTTTATAAAACAAAATAATGACGGTGTTATTTAATTTAATTAAATACATTTGTATGATAAGACACATTAAATAGCCAACAATGTACATTCTTATCTCATAATTTTTTTCATTTTGGACTTTATAACAAAACATTTTCTACATTAAAAAACAAAAAAAATGTTTAAAGAATGTATGTTTTATTCACCTGTTTTGTTAAATTTGATAAATCTGAATTTGATGTTTGCCTTAGATTGATAGTAATCATACATAGATTAAAATTTTTTAGATGAGGGACATTAAAACGTTCTGTGATCACTAAATATATAAAAAATATATAAATTAAAAGAGAAAACATAATTAACAATAAATTGTATACCTGATTTCAATAAAACTGGACAGTCTTGAGTATAATAATTTAGACGAGTGGTTATAATACAGTCCTGTTAATAAACAATATAATTTTAACAAATTGTTGTAAAAATAAATCATTAAATATAAGTATATACTACTGAAACATTGTATTGTACAATAAAGCTATAAAAACCGTTTAAAACTGATTAATAATTTGGGTAATAATCAGATTATCGAATATGAGTTTTATTTATTTTAACTA
This sequence comes from Geopemphigus sp. TES_GeoC_2020, assembly GCA_025469175.1. Lineage (NCBI taxonomy): Eukaryota > Metazoa > Arthropoda > Insecta > Hemiptera > Aphididae > Geopemphigus > Geopemphigus sp. TES_GeoC_2020. The sequence goes on from JAIPRN010001798.1 coordinate 17,168, forward strand.
ATATCTTCTAAGCCATTATCTAGATCAATATTACATAATTTGGAGTTTAAAGTATATATAATATATATATAAAATTATAAGTTATCACTTTTATAGGGGATTAAAAATATTTAATATCAAATAAAATTAAAAATTCATATATACAAATATGCATGTATATACAAAGTCTGTTAAAAAAAAGGCAACGTTTTACTTTTGTTGAAAAATATTTATTTATTAATATCTATTTTGTCCCCTTTAAAATAATCCCCCTCAAATATAATATACTTATGCAAGCACTTTTTCCAATCCTTGAAGCATTTCTAATACAAACTTTTTGATATGGCCTTGAGTTCTTCCAGCAATGTGGTCTTCATCTCCTCAATCATGACAAATCTCCATCCTTTCATGGGTCTTTTCAATTTTGGGCACAGGGAAAAATCCCAAGGGGCCAAGTTTGACGAATACAGTGGCTGAGGCATGACTATGGTATTATTTTTTGCCAATGAATTATGAACAAGTAATGATGTGTGAGCAGGTGCATTTATTGTGATGCAAGCCATGAATTGTTTTGCCACAAATCTGGGCATATTCTTCATATTGTTTTACATAAACCGCGTATAACTTCTAGATAATATTCCTTATTGACCATACGACCTCCTGGCAGAAACTCACAAAGCATCTGGTCACTATAATTGTAGAAAATAGTGAACAATACTTTCGTATTTAACTGAACTTGGCATGCCTTTTTCAGTTTTGGTTCTTCTGACCACTTCCATTAAGATGATTGGGCTTTGGTTTCAACTTCATAACCATATATATATATATATATGTTTAGTCACCAATTATAACCCATTTAAGGAAATCTGGATCGTCGATGACATCATTCAACAGTTCTTGAGTGATGCTAATGCAACGGTTCTTTTAAAGAAAATTTAGCAATTTTAGAACAAATTTCACTGCCACACATTTCATGCATAAAACATTTGAAAAAATTGCACGAATAAAGTTAACTGATATTCCAACATTCTCAGTCATTTCTCTAATAGTGAATCAATGGTTTTCCATAATAATTTTCTTCACTGCTTCAACATTTTCATCAGTTGTTGACATTCTGAGGCATCCAGGTGGACATCATAATTAACATCTTCTCGGCCTTCTGAGAAAAGCTTGTACAACTTATAGACATTTCTTTTACTCAAAATAGACTCACCAAATGTCATAGTTAATATTTAAAGTGTGTTGGAGCACTTAATTTTATTTTTCACGTACAATTTATAAATTATTTGATCCATTTTTTCAGTACCAAAAATTGCTAAGCACACCAAACCCTACCTAAACTTTATATTTATCAAAAACAAACTAAATATGAAAAATGGCTACTTATGTCAATATATAAATTAACATAAAAAAAATCAAAAATCAATTATATGTAGCCTGAGAAATATATGTCAATGTAAATCAATTTTAATACATGACTTTATAAGAAATATTATATTTTTTATAAATTGATTCATTAACCTACATGCTTGCTAGACCTACTTAATCTATATTTTATATGCTTACAAATTTTTAATTTTTATTAATCTAGAAATAATTAAACGGTATTTTTATATTTTTCTAGTTAAAAATATTTAATGAGAAAAATTGACTTACCTCGGGTGCAATACCCACATTGTTTGGTAATTTAAATTGACTATCCTTATGCCTAGGTAACAACTGCCAATTAGGATTTGTTCGAAATTCAGAATCTTCAATTTTCTATTACAACATAAATGATAAAATTATAATCCATAAGTTATTATTTATATTTAACAGAATTACAATTCAATAAACAATGTAAGAATGTTATTAATGAATATGTCATAAAAATATTAATGAAATAAACTTATTTAATAATTAAATGTATTAAATTGTAGTATATTTAAAAATACAATATAGAAAATTAAATAAAATTATTATTGTTAAATTAGATACGTATAAAAAATTATTTAATATACAACCTATTGATTAATTTTTTTTTTTTAATAAGAAAATAGTTATGGCAGTTTTATTTTTATGTAAAAATCGTAAATTCGAATTGTCTAATATAATTTAAGATTGATAAAAATTATTACATAAAATATAAATATACTAATTACTTTTGATATATTAGAAAGAAAAATATATTTGCTTTAAAATAATAAAAATATAATTTACCATAACAAGTTCATCTTCCTGTTCTAATAATTCTTGTCCTCTAATTTCTCTGTTACGTCGGGACTTCCTGGAATATGTCCTATTGGCTAACACATAAACTAGTCGTCTCATATTGTTGCCTGATGTCATTTTAAAACACGACTGCAGCATAACCGTGCACCTCTGAGTAGGGAGGAGGCAAACTATTACTTATAAAATTATGTGCTGAATGAATATTGAAATTAAATTAAACAAGAATTGATAATTAATGAAATACTTCTAAACCTACAAACCAATGAAATGTTTCAAGAAAAAATGTCGTCAATTAATTACATACCTTTAAATTCGCTAAATAAAGACCGAATAAGAATTGTACTTTTGACTCAGTTACAAAAAAAATAAAATAAAATAAATAAAAATTGCGTTTAATTTTTACAAGGACCTAATTTTAGCATTTTCTTTTGTTAAACCCAATATAATATACTCACCTTGAGCAGAAGACAACAAAGTCACAAATGTTGTAAGTACTTAAGTAAACTAACGATACTTTTGATCATTCATCAACTATTTCTCAATTGTTTCGAAATCATTTCTAAATTAAACACCAATTTAACAACACAATTCATTTTACGTATCAACAAGAATTAGAATAAAATTTGATTTCGTGACTTCTTACAATACGAGATAAGAAAGATGAATTGCAGGGAATACGGGTATGAATTATCACAAAACAAAGTATCTTTGACTTATACCTGGTATCCGGTCACTACGATATACAGGACAAAAATGGCGGGAAACTTACGATTTTTAAACCATAGAAAAACTGGAAATTAAAAATTATTTTCATTAACAATAAGTCTACAGTTCGTTTATTACATTCGTATGTATATGAGTTGTAACATTTAAGATTTATACTTGCACTCGTATTTCAGAACAATTAATAAAATTTTAATGTTTCAATACAATAACAAAAAAATCTAGTTACCGGTATGATTTAATTATTTCATTGGTAAAATTATAGAATAATTTTAACAACTTGAAAATAAATTTTTAAGTATTTTTTAAAGTATTTTTAAGTAATTTTACGTATGATCAACTTGGCTCTAAAATAAAGTTTGTGAACATATTATATACAAAATTTCTTTGTTATAAATTCAATATTTAAATTGTGATTTAATTTTTCTTTTACGATGTCAAATATATTATGTACTCCTTCCTGTGAAAACATCATAAATGAATTACTCGATGCATATGTGTATAATACTGTTCCTGACAATCTAGCTTTTAAATTATTTCTGGTTATATCAAATGCATCCATAAACTAAAAAGTAAATATTATTCCAACGAAGTTTTTAGGTAAGATAATAATAGTTATTATTTTTGTATATTGTTTGATGTATTTGAAAATTTAAAGTGACGTTTAAATATGCCTTATAAAAATATTTAAATTCGTGATTATAATATATTTTTGTGTGCTTGAGCTTAATAAATATAAAAACTAACGCAAATAACGTATTTGTATACATAATAAAAATATTAAATATATGTATACAATATAGATAACATTAAACTATAAGTGCAATATTTGCAATTTCGTTGATGATATCATTTAAATCATCAGTTTTATTGTTTTGAATAACCCAATCCCATCCTAATTGGTCGTCTAAATCGCATTCAGATGGTGCATCGTCGACTCCTGAAAATCAGTAATTCATATTATTCCTAAACAAATTTTTTCTTAAACAAATTATTAAAATATATACATAAATATAGATACTCAGAAATTTTATAATTTAATTGATTTGAAAAAAATATGCGATAAAAATAATTTTTTTTTTAATTCACAATTTAATTGTAAAGTACTTGGTAAAAATATAAAAGCAAATATTTTATTAAAATTTAAAACTTCAATTATATCTAAGTAGGAAAAAATAAGCCAATAAAACAACAATAAACAATAGCAATTATTAATTTTAGTTAATCATTAATCCCAATTCTAATAATAAAATCAATTAAACGATTAATTAACAATATTCTGCTACATATTTAAATTAATATTAACTAACATAAAACCAAGTGACCATAATATTTAAAATTATAACAAGGGATGTTGTAAATACTATCTTCCTAATAGTATTTAAAAAACTATTAAACAAATTTTTACAAAAATGATTTCAAATATTAAAAATAAAATTAGCATTGATTACAAAAATTTGATTTTGTCCATATCCAACAATCACCATAATGATAAAATTCTGTCAGGTCTGTAGAAATCATATGAAAAATTGATTTTCTAATACATAGGTCCAATAATGAATTATATGCTACTGTTAAATATTAAAAATTATAATTACAGGTTCTAGAGGTAAAATTTAAATTTATTTATTGTAAGGAGTAAGAACCATTACATATTTAACAAATGAATCGCTGAAATTAAATAATGTTTATTTATTATTAGTTAACTTTATTTCTGGTTTAGTTAAAATTAATTATATTATCAATTTTTACAACATTCAAAATAACTTTCTATATGTATTTCTTATACTTTATTATAATTGTGAAGTCGTATTGTTTTTGTACTTAAGACATTAAGGTTATTGTATAATACTAAAATGAATATCATATATTATGTATATAATATATTATAATTATTATTTTAAAATGCAATAAAAATTAAGTTAATTTTATATACCTTGTATAAAATTCCATCCCCTCTCTTTTCTTGTGCATTCATCCGCAATAATTCTAATCAATTTTACATTTTTAAAATTGGATTTGAACCACGCAATATCAGTTTTTCTTCTAGCATCGCTCACAATCCATATTTCTTTTGAATAATCTAAACAAATATAAATGTGAATTAACCAAAAAGTACATTTTTTCTATAATTAAACTGAGTAATAAAAATACTAACTTTGATCATACATGTCTATTGCCATGCGACAAAAATAACTATAATCATTAGAACGGATATTTTCACTCCATTCGATCATTGCCTTTCTGTATTCTTCCTTCATTTTACCATCACTAAGAAGTTCATTTAGTTCAAGTGATTTAGTTTTGGCCCAGTAGTTTTTTATGGGGCCCGAAAGACGAATTATTACAGATTTTTCAGAACCAATTCTGTAATTGTTCCATTTAGATAATTTAAAAACAAATTCAAATTATTTCTACAATTATAGACAATCAATATTTAAAAATTTAATTAAAAACGCAATTATTTATGGAAGTTTATAGTTTATTTTAGTAATGCAAAGCATATTAAAAAAATTCAAAAGTTTAAAATCTCCAAATATTATTTATTTTACAAATTCAATATTTCTACAATTTGCTTCACAATAGTATCTACTTCGGCCATTGCACCAATACCATGATCGCCACACATTAATGTTTTGACAATTGGAGGAATTAGATTATATCCCCATGATATCAATTTGTCTACTTGATTTTTAGTAACAGGATGATTCCACATTTGAGTATTCATTGATGGGCAAAACAATACCGGTTTTGAAACATTCCACGCTCTAACAATGCACGTTAATAAATTATCACAAATCCCTGAACTCACTTTGGCCATTGTATTAGCACTCAAAGGGGCAAGTACCAGTAAATCCGCGTTTTTTGATAGTTCAATGTGTAATACAGGATCTCCTCTATTTTTCCAAGTGTCCCATTCATTTTGATCGGTATATAAGTCGATTTTAAAATCATTTCTAATTTTTTCAACGTCCAAAAAATGTTTACTAGCTTCTGTGACAACCAATGTTGTGCGAATATTTCTTTGTGATAGTTGGGAAATAATATCCGGTATTTTGATAGCAGCAACACTAGCACTGCAGGCAATAAGTACATGCGGCATGATTACTAAGGTTTTTTACTATTATCCACAGAATTTTCAATATTGGCTAGTCCAAGATTTTTCCATTCTTCTTTAGCCATCAAATCATTCTGCATGCGGCAGTCCAAATATTCTTTAATTTGTTGACGACACTTTGAGTTGTCCCCGTTATTAACACTCAAACAAAACATATACCTGTACGCGGATTTCTTACATTGGCCTTCGTGGTCTAATGGAAAGCTGCCTTTTTCCGGTGGTGTTGGTTGGAAACTTTTCTGACTAAAAGTCGCGGAAGACATTTAAATCAAAACGAAAGGAGTAAATTAACGCCTCAAAATAAGATTCCAATTATCTATTAATAATTATTAACCACAGAGCACTATAAATTGGGATCAATTAACAATTCCCAGACTTTGATAAATTAATACCTTAACACGTTCTAACATAACGCAATTGGGAATTGATTGGCTTGGTCGGCTACGAGATAATTGATAACGATATCAATGGTATCACGTTAACATTTTACCGAGTATTTCACATCAGTTAAATTGGACGAAACGCGTTTAAAATTACCGACGATTTTCTCGCCGTTATAAAATACGGAATATTTTTCCCCAAGACGAACGTAATAATAGTAATCTAAACCAATTACCAAAATAAGTACACGTTTATCGCGTTACGACTTTGTTTAAAATTAAATTAAATTATTAACATTTAACCATTCGTAAAGCATATATATATATATATATTTAATTTATATTAAACGTGAGGTAATTATAAACAAACGGTACATTATAAAAACGTCTTAACTACGATTAATTCGCGCAATGCGGAAACTCGATTACGACTACATTTGTCGTCTTCCCATTTGTTGAACATCTTTCGTGTCGCCAATGGGCCGCGTTACGTTTACGGAGTTGATGCGCAAAATGGTGATTTCTTTTCGTATAAAATTGATCCTCATGTATTGTTTACGTTTTACGCGTTCGAAATTCGTCCTGGTGTGCGACAGGTCTTTGTCGACGATCGTTGCAGAGACGTTTACCGTGTCTGGATCCAAAACCGGTCGGCCGATCAGCGTGAAGTCTTTACCACCAATAAGCAACACCTTCTGCAACTTGATCCGGTCGCCCACGTTCGGTGGCCAGTAACCGTCGACGACCACCAAATCGTTGTCAGTAACTTTGAACTGCTTGCCGCACACATGTACGACAGCGAACAACCGATTGTTTTTGGTGACGGCGTCGTTAACGGTCTCGATGATACTGTCGGAGAACGCTTTAAGCGCGACGGTGTCGTCGACGATGTATTCTTGGCTGACTGGAGCCGAGAACGGGCGTACGGTGTTTGCGTTCGATGCGATTATTCTGGGCGCCGTGTACGCAGTCCGCACCGTTCGGGCCGCCGCTTTCAACATTTGGTTGCACAACATGTTCGCGGGCTGTCGAACGTACGTAAGTGCGTACTGATTTACGAGCACGAACGCATTTAACGAGGCGACGTTTCGCGGACGCTATTGTTCGATCCGAAAACTCGCGTTCGCCAAAACGGTAAACACGAACGTGATAAGCGAACGTTACAACATAACCTCACTACGGTGATAGTATCTCGATAAACGACGGGATAATAACACACCCGGAGGACGACGAAATATTACCGTCGGAATCAAATAGGGCGATATCGAAGTCGACCACCCAGACGTTCCATCTAAACAAGAAGCCCCCCCATCCGCCACCCAGGGACCGAACGCGCCGGTTACCGTACGACGATTTTCCGATTACGCCACGTGGTCAAACTGGATTTCGTGCGGAGAACGAGGCAACGGGCGCGTCGCGCTATTGACGAATTTCGGCCGGCGTACCTGTCACGGAGCGCGTCGGTAACGTAATCCTTGCCGCATTTCCGTTTGCCGCTGAACAGCAACACCGTGGCCGGTCGTTCACCGGTGGCCGTCATTGTCCCCGGCCGTGCGATCCGATCAATTGCCGCGTTGTTACTGCCGCGCCGATTCCAACCAATTCCCGTTGACTGACCGTATCGTGGGACGCCCCGACGCGCGCCGCTACCGTATTTATTATTTTCGTAGTCGACCCATAATAACGGTTAATCGGTTAACGTTCGAGACGATGGAATAATAATCGTGCACGGTGTGTCGAATGGAACACAATCGAAAACTTTGACGTATTTAAACCAAGTTCACTTGCTATACAGTAGCGAACAATTAATATCTATATATATACTCGTATCGCGTGTACGTAGAGTGAAAAACGTGTGACGTTTCGCTGGCGCGATAAAATAAAACAACTCGGAAACGATTTTTGTGAAAGTCGCGTCGATAAAAGACCAGTGCCGTCAGTCGATCCGCCGTGGGTTCTTTATCGTTTCACCGTCCCGTGTCCCGGACACAGAAAACCTATAAGCAGTGTCGTACTAATGGGGAGGGGTAGGGGATTAACCTTTCCTCTGAAAATTTTTAGGAATTTCTTATTAGACATATATTTTTTTTTTGTCAATAATAACGAAAAATTAAAATATTTTTAAACTTCGATACACTTTATAATACAACACGTTAATTAAAAACGAATCTATTTCGTCTATTATATAATCTATTAACGTCTATAATATATCTCGTTTTGTTAGGGTCGTCCGATTTATTTAAAAATTAACCCCCCCCAAATTTAGGTTTAAGTACGCTACTGCCTATATGTATTCGCGACGGGCGCGAATATTTTATAATTTCCTTCCAGTAAAAACGAACTGACCCTTGATCCCCTCGGAATACCGACCGTATTACCAAAATGATAACGAATTTTATAAACGGACAAAAATCGTATTTACTACACGAAAAATATAACGACAAACGCGTAAATACACATGACAAACGACGATCGTTTGGGATAGAATTACAAAAAACAAAACAAAAATAATATTAAGTCGAAGGACGAGACATTGTTACGAAATTCCATACTCAACTTGAAAGGAACAAACACAAATTATACAATTATAAGGGTAAAATAACGCGAAAACCGACTTTTGTAACGAGATGAACTTGATTAACCGGTCCACCACCGTGGTTTTCTAACTCTGTAGATGTCACGTAATACGAACAATTACACCCTAGGCCTTTTGATGATTTCGTCTTTTAGTCAGTGTGCGCGTACTTCATCCACAAGTCGCAACTCTCCAAGACATCGGTATTCCGAGGGACGAGCTTTGGCGTTTTGGTTCCTTTAATATTGTCGATGAATACGAGAAAGCGTACAAGTCACCGATCCAAGTTTTTACTCAATCCTCTAACACGGCCATTAGGCTTGAGAAGTCGAATACGGTCAGCGAGGTTGGTAATTTTTGTTATTCGTTTTATTCGTTTGTTTTACGTTACCGATACTTTTTAACTTGTGAATTAATTCCTAAATAATTGTCGAACTCACGACCCTAAATATTATTTGTAATAATTCGTTCAACAAAAAATACAGCACCCCAGCTTTCCTCTTCATATTTTTGAGTATCCTTTTTCTCCCCTCCTATTCTTTTATTTTTTCTTTATATTGAGCTACTACAGTTTTTTGTGCAAATGAAATAAAGTTTGTTGGCAGTGACCCAAACTCATTTAATTGATTGTCAGTTCAGTATTATTAGGTCAGTTACGTATTGTAATTATTATATGCAAGTTCTTAACAAAGATTAAGACTTTAATTTTTGTAAATCCACCAATTAAAATCCATATAGGAACAATTTCATTTTGCCTATAAAAAATGAATATAACTATGCCAGTTTTTTTCGTCGTAGAAAGCGTTGATATTGAAACTAATCGAAATTATTTATATTTACGTAGGAATCTACTTACACGTACGTAGTACCTACCGTAGTTTTAGTCTGTTACGGGTTTTTGTATAATAATATTCAAAATAAAAATGGCCAATCTAGGAAGTAGTTACATTTACATTTTGAAATTAATGCTAAAATACCAATAATACATACTTATTTTAGTCGTCAATTGATTTACCTATATAATATATAATATCTGTATTACGAACGTTTGAAGAGTCGTTGAGATTTTTTTTTAGATATTCGATAGATACAAACTAATGCAACAAAATCAAAGACTATTTGTCTATAACAGGCCATAAGCTCGAAAATAGATAGCTTTGGTTATTTGTCATTTGATGTAAAAAACACTTAGCGGGTATTTATAGAAGTATTGGTATTATTCTATTTAATTTTTATAAATATTATTATAGATACAACTGTGTAATAAAATAATTATAAAAATAGCCTTTAATATTCGTCATCTTAAAATGAATTATATATAGAATATTTCCACGAAAACAGTAATAATCTAATAATTACAAATTCGTTTCGTTTACAATTTAAAGAAATTGTTTTATCGTAACTCTATTTTCATTTAATTGTTTTGTATACCATACGTATTGGAGAATTGAAAAGTTAATTCATTCCCGGTTTATTAACATTTTGTAACGGCGTGGATAAAACCAATTTGTATTAGATTTTCATTTGGTAATTAATAAAGATATTTCTTATATAAGAATATTATAATTAGTGGCGTATTCGTGAGAGGCCTGGTATGTTTTTAACATTTTTCAAAAACGATTAATAATAAGTACAATAATATATAATACAATTAACGGGCAATAATTTGGAATAACAACTGTACCATAACTAGTACGTACTATGTTCTATAATCGTTGTTACATCGAGTAAAGAAATGTTTTTGGAATAAAAACCGTTTCTCGTTAATTAAATGTCGTCATGTTTCGTAATTATAGCGCGTATTTCAAAGCATTTAAATACACGCGGAAATTACAAAATGAACGATTCAATACGGCCGTACATGAAAAATCGAACTGTTATCTCTAAATTTGAATTTAGCGCATTTTCGATAATATTATTTGCTTAACTAAACAAATTAATTTGTCGATGTATAAATATTATCGGGTAAACTTCAAAAGAGCCTGGATACGCCGTTGGTTATAATATTTGTTACAAAACTGAACGTGACCCGGGAAATGTACCCGGCACGATTCGATGATGGTGGGCGTTGCGAACGTGATGAAATTACCCTACCAAGTATCGAGTATTAACCATCCACTTTACACAATCATAAACGAAACTAAAAACGTGCGTACGAAAATATTGTCGAACGATATTCCCCGAACGCCTGTTCTTCGGTTAAATGGTTCATTCGGCCGTCGATTGTTTATGTAATATTCCGGTCGATAAAATCGACGTTTTACTTGCGTAACGTAACACGATACGTTCTGGCCGAATTGATAAAATCGTTTTTCATTTTAGCCACGACAGTTCACGTGTCAACGACACTGCCCGTCGATATTGTACGACGCGTATAATTACGAACGGGTTGGATAGATAGGTAGGTAAGTGTAAGTAGATAAATAGGTAGGTAAGTAGGTATTACGTAGGCACCTACCATCCACGTTTTATATTTCGTCATTTTTCGGTCGCGGTATACCGTGTAATATATCACGAGAAAACGTTATCGCGTTATTTGTCACACGAACATCATTCACAGCATCCGAACCGATCGTCATCATTCAATCGTTATCCAAATTCTTTATAGTATACACGAATATACCGAATAAATTCAATTGTCATGTAAATATAATATTCTCGTATTATGCCCGAGAACCCTTCCGAATACATATTAAGCTGTTTATACGGGTGCTTGTCGTGCAATGTGAGTATACCACGTGTGTACGTACCGCGTCTAAAACCCTCGTTCCGTTTTAACATACAGTAATATGTTTTTTTCCATTTGCGTTCGTATAATTTTACGTCCGAAACGAAATTACGAACAGTACTTAGTATTGAAGTTCTCGGGTGTCGCGCCGAAATTTTTTCTTAAGTATTTTTAACGTTACATCTCTAAACCTTCCATTCATAAATGAGATTAAACCATTCGTCCAGTATAACGTTGACGTCCCAGCGAACTCCAATGATTGGAAACCGTCGATTGCTCAACATTTTTTACGTCCGGTAAACTGTTATTCAATACGTGGCACGATTCGTTTTTACGAAGATATTTACCGAAACTGTAAAATTACTCGATTTATATCTAATTTCGTGATTGTATATAGATTATTCCTTCTCCTTTGTAATTTACGTACAAGAATAAACGAATATCTTATGGTATTATTAAGGGTGACGCAGTTTAGCATTCGGAGTACTCGATAAATTTACAATATATAACACGATATTAAATACACATTCACTTAGTTTACAGGTGACCTAGCTATAGTATATCGATTACTTATCTTAATACAATTTTAATAACCTAACACGGATTAACCCGAAATATTTTTTGTTTTTTTTATTTAAGCGTAAAATTATTCACACGGCCATGGCAATACCACGTTACTCTCGTTTGATATTTCTACGCAACTAAACGTATTTCGTCACAGTTTGGTGTGAATGTGCGGATGTTTCGTAACTTTGTTACCGACGTTGTTGTCTAATACCATATCTTTAACATTTTTTTCATTTGGCATATTCTTATTTAATATTTTGACCGTTAATTAGAGTGCCCGCTATATAGAAGCGTTAATGTATTTTTCCTATAACCATTGATGAGACTAAGTCTATAGACAAATTTTTTAAAACGAAACCCGATATTTTAAAACATAATAGAATACACAGAGTCACAGACACGTGTTCATTGCGTTAATGACATTATGAATGTTCGATAAAATAAATTGCCGAAAATAATTTTAACACGTGTAATTTAACGTTTTTATATTTCATATATTCTTATACTTTGATCGTTAGAGTGGCCGCAATATAGAGGTGTTAATGTATTTTTCCCATAACACTTGACGTTACCAAAACAATTGACCGTTACATATAGGTAACCGTTAATGGAAGTTTTATTATACATACATATATACATACATATATATATATATATATATATATATTTATATTTTTTAAATTACGTAGGCCATTTATTATTATATTATTTCGTTATTTTATAATTATTGTGTATTCAGTATTTTATTATTATATATATTGAGTATCGTATGAAGTAAACGGTGGGGATTGTCACAGTCCAATTACTGTGTGATCTGTATTTTCATGGTCATTACGATTATTACATTAACATTAAATTACTATATTAATAAACTACTTGACAGCGACAATTTAAGAAAATTAAAAAAACACGTCAAGTAACGTATAAGCTAGACACAATTTGTCAGCGTTTAAAAATCGGATCATTTATACCGTACAAAGTAGTGTTTATGGACAAAAATAATCGCGTCGTTGAAAATCAACGCACTTTTCTCCTTGTTTAGAAGCTAAAAACGTTAATTGTTATTTTGTTACGTATAAACGCAATAAAGGATCGAAAATATCTATTTACGCTCTATTTCTATACGGTTTAAAATACGTTTAATAAAACAACACGTCATGTTAATCGCGTACTATATTGTTGTTTTGTTACTTATTTATTTTTTTGCAGAATGAAGCAAAAGATACAGATAATGTTCGAAAAGTATTTCGTAGTTGATTGGTCGAAATGAAAATTAAACACTTATATTAATAATCGGTAAAGGTCGTGACAGCGCCTAACGAATATTGTTTGACACAACGGAGTCATTTGTTCAAATACTGTTGTTCTTTACAGGTCTCATCAGGGAAAATAATACCGAATGGGCGAAATTTACTATTAAGTACAATAATAACAACGACAACGTATAAACGATATACCACGATTAATTTATTAATGTACGCTCGTTCCCGTAAAAATTTATATATATAATATAACGCCGATGAAAAAACGCTAAGGTCGTCGTGTTTTCGGTACTTCATTACATTGTTGTACTTTGGCGTACAGTTGCGAGAGTTTGTGGCACCGACGGAGTGTTCTATCGTCGTCATTAGTCCCGAAGGACCGGTCGACATCGGAAACGTTTGAGGACCGAGTGTTTGTTGGTCGTGCGCTGATAGTAGTCACAATAGTTTCAGTGGTGTGGTGTCGACGGCGATCGTACCGGGTTCGACGATCTCCGCAAACGTGTTGTTGTGGGACGATGCAACGGAAGTGTTTTGTTTCCTGACATCGGTAAACGTGTTCCGAGATTGTTGGCGAGTTGCCGCGCTATCGGCCAGTTTCCCGTGAACAATCGACCGCCGTTGCGTGTCGCCGAGACACCACCGAAACCGTCGAGGTCGCACCCGTTTACATTCGGCTCGACGAAATGATGTCGTAGTCCACTAGAAATGGCCGGCCCGATTCGGACACAGGTCGCGCTTATAGCATTTTGATAATCGCGTAAGCCAGCGATTAAAATAATTCTTCGTAGTACGAACCGGTTAGCGTAGCGAAGTTAACCGACCTTTGGGACGGGCGTGTTCGATTATCAATTTAAAACCCGTTGAGAATTCCTCGACGCGATAAACTACGTACACTGTCAATGGTAGTCGTACAAATCACCCGTTACCGCGTCAGAAAAGTTCGTTTACAACCGCCAGTGTGAACACCCGTAAGCAAAAGTTTTAAATTAATCTATGGCTTAACGTTCTACGTATACGAACCGAACGTCACCGTTTTATAAAAGAAAATCATCAGAACATATTATTATATATATACAACGTAATTAAATTGTGTATTGGATACTAATTGAGAAATTTTGTTGTTATTTAGTATCTAGTTCTGTCTTATATGTTAACTAATCTAATGACGTTTTAACTAATTAACAATTATTATTGTAATTAACGTGTTTAATTTACTCGAACACGTAAACCGACACGTTGGAATTTACATAAAACGTAGGCACGTATATTTACAGTTGAAAAAATTAGAACCTGTGATTATTGCGTCGAATTCGATTTATAAGTACGTTACCGTGGATGTTTGTCGAAGTGAAAAAGGGTCGTTCGAAAATGCGTTCACTTTTTGGATTGGTTATTGCGATCGTTATCTTACATATATATTTTTAAATATAAGGACGATCAGTTTCATCGATTTGCAATATACGTAAGTAATAATTATTGTGTACCGCCATAAGTCGTCCGAAATTTCAGCTTAATAATTAACGAACCCGGTTTTCTTCCGTCACGAACGTATACTATTCTTTGTATATATAATCACGGGAGTTTGACGGGGTATAGTTGTGTTTGTCAACAGTAAAGAAACTGTAAACAAAGCGATAGCATTACTGATGTTAAGTTTTTATTCGGCGATAAATGTACATTCCCGAGAATTAATGAAAATTTTGAATAATTTTAAGAACAAAGACGTGAAAATGTTAATAGTAACCGACGACTTTTTGACAAGAGCATTGACGGGTACATTTTTGACACTATTCGTTTATAGTAGTTCCATTCTTTGAATAACTATTCCAAATTGTATCGAAAACAATACGTTATCGCGTAATGCGTTTACATTTCCAACGCTTCGTTTCCGAATGGTTAAATGAATTACTAAATTTTCTGTTGAAAACGATCGAAGAATACTATTGAAGAATTGGGTATTTGTTGACTAAACTAGAAGCGAAGTCGAAAATACGTGTTATAACGTTGTATGTGCTAATGAAAGATCAAAATCTAGTTCCCGTTTCACTAGATATGGTATATTTTACAAACTGCATTGATTATCTTATAATTTAAATCTGAAAAAAGTGTTATTATTTAGTTTTAATTTATCATTATTATTATTATTTCAGATAGATCAACAAATTCCGAGTTTCTTATTGGAACAAAGACGAAAATTTTTTAAATTTATAATTCGTTCGTTGTATATATCAATATAATTTATTTACTTACAAAATAAAAAACTGTAGTATAATAATAATAGAACTATTTTTATACATTCAATAGGACGCGAATAATTTTGAATTATTATTTAGCGAATAAAATAACTGTTAAAAGATCTTTTGAAAGTTATGATAATAAATTAATAAACAAATATATATATATATATATATATATATATATGTACGGCTATATAAAGAAATACTTCTAATTGGTTAGTAAACTCGTTTTAAGCAGTTTATTACATTGATTATTCAAATATTTTGCCGTGGCTGTTATAATAATAATATAACGAGACATTAGGTTTATCGATTAGTTAAATTAATGTTGAAAAAATCCCGTCGTTACTCGGGTTAAACTAATTACACGTCGTGAAGTATGCAAAAGTGTAGCGTGGATGTAGCGTTAACATTTTTGAAAGTTTTCGAATGTTATATTCTTAATACAATTTTCGCGTAAATCAATCGTAAAAAGCGTACGACTATTCGAGTACAACGTAAAACGTTAAATAGCCACGTCGTTGAAACAACTTCGGTAGCTGGTCAGTAATTATTAAAACCGAGGGAGTAACGACGTATTTTATTTTCAATTGTTTTAGGAAGGACATCCGAAGTTGATTGAACGAAATCGTTTTGAATGTCCTTCAGACAGTCTAGTAAATATATATATATATATATATATATATATATATAGTGAAAAAGATTTGGAAATTATTTTTTTTTATTATTGTTACGAGTATTGATTTATATTTTTTTTATAATTTTCGAATTTAATTTATTCGTTTATATAATGGACGTCATAATATGAAGTTTTATCACGTTAGGCTATCGGGTAAACAAGTTCACCGTAATAACATATATATAATAATAGATTAATTTTACTCGTTGCTGTGGCCTCTGTTTATCGAATTGTTGCCGAATGAATAAATACTTTGAATCATTCATACACACACCGTTTAATACGTGTCTGGTGTTTTTTGTTTTCTTTTTCATCCTTCGTCATATTACGTATTTCGACATTATTCCCGAAAGCGTCACTTAAACGCTTCTAGTTCAAATATTTAGCAAAATGTAAGTGATATCGCGCCTTTTGAAACTACGAACGTCATCGTTAACTCATATTGATTAATCCGAACATATACTTGGCGGCGAGAAACAATCCAAGGCCAACGACGATTAAATTTTACAGAGTTTTTCTAACGGCCCGATGACCACTCACAAACGCCGCGGTAAACGGTACGAAACCGAAACGAATTAAGCCAACTAACCGGTCCGATACATCGCGATATCCGTCGTCACTTCGGCGGGGCTCAATTAAATTGCACCTAGAAACGCGCGTGTACATTCTGTATTCTCGTACTATTGTTGTTTATGAATGATTACGTTAGGGCCGTATAATATATTATTTCTGTCGTTATTAATCGCGTTTCATTCGTCATCGTCGTTCTCACGCTCACACTCACACACACACACACACACACATACACGCGCACGCGAATACGTGTTATTCTTTTTATTGTACATAATTAATTACGTAACAAGCCAACGCTCGGGTCGTCGTCGTCGTCGTCGTTTGTCGTTCTAAACATTTAGCCGTTCGTCGCGAAACTTTTACATTCAACAGTGTCGTCGTTGGTTTCGTTATCCTTCGTACACATTTATTTGTCCGTTTTATACGTGTGCGTACAAATTTCTTTACCGGGAAACCGGCTTTACTGTGGCCCGTACGGTACTGCGCTCTGTAATTTACCGAAATATAAATTAGCGTAGTTTGTAAGCGTATCGCTTCCTACAACTGTTCTGCGTAACTTAAAAAACGATAATTTTCCAACAAGCAAAGCCGAGGCGTTAATGTATCGAGACAATTTCGTATAACGTCGCTTCATCGATTCGGTTTTATACGCGTCAACGAAATTTGTGTGTTCCCCTCGTTGTAATTGTCAACATTTGACGCGTAAAGCGCGAAATTTCTATTTAATTACGAACATAATTGGTAGTAATAATTTTTCCGAAAAAAGGTACACGAATTGTATGGAAGGTACTTAGGTATTAAAACTTGAAGAGGACCTCCCGGAGTTTTTCCGCTATCCCGATGGATCGGTATGCGTCTGTGTGTGAGTGTGTGAGTGTGAGAGTGTGAGTATGTATATATCATCATCATTGTCCTCGCCTTATTCCCATCTATTTAGGGTCGGCCACGAGAGTATATATATATATATACTAGCTGACTCGTCAAACGTTGTTCTACTTGTAAGCGAGCGATAATATAGGCAAATAATCAATAAAATAAGTTTATAATACCTGTACTTTTTTGAAATTATAAACTTTTTATTCCAATACGAAATTTCAAGTACGTCGGGCTAAATATCAAACAGGCATGTCAATGAAACGTTTCTTTTTATTCATACTGACGCAAGATCATTAACGATATTTCCTGTTAGTCTGTCAGGCGCGTAAATAAAAAGTTCTTGTGGTTTTCCAACACGCGAGTACACGCGATATACGATTGTCCACGCGAAAAACATTCGACTCAAGATCCGATCCGCATATATGATCGTGGTATGACCTTGCGACTCCAAGCCCATGATACGAACATTTCATCATAAATATTGTTAGCGGCATACTTCCAATTGACACGGTGGTTATTCCCCAATAACTATTGTTGGGCAAAAGATGTCTCCTAGGACATGGTCGTGGGTCATAACGGTAAACGGTACACGTTAATAATTGTGGTTGAATTGTCGCAGATTTTTCGATGTCATGTAGAGTTGACGCGCATATAAACTAGACTTCGTCTAAATTGTGTCGGGGGTAAGTTGCTATCCCGTAATAGCGGTGGTATGTAGTTCCGATTATAGAGTAAATGTGTAAATTGCCTCTTGTATTATGTTCAGTTACATTTGAAATGTGGTATTCTTGAACAGTCACTATATCACTATATCACAATAATTGAAAATGTGAGAGATGTAATCGCTTTTTGACCTACTTACATTTTTTTTTTACTAACGGGTAGGATAAGACGCAGCTTTTTTGTCCGATGACCCTGGAAAGGGTCGTTTTTGGTTCGAATCTTTCGATTCCGTCGTGTTTATTCGGGTTACATGTAACCAGGTCAGGCGATCGGTATGACCGATAGTTCTGGCAACCGAGTTGATAGATCTTTAGCGGTAACAAATAAATAAACGCCCAGGGAGCATCACGTGAAAGCCATCTATCTATGGACCCCCTTCGACGCTTTAAAGTACGTCATTCGTACGTAGCAAGAATTAAATTTTCAAATTTATTTTCAAAACAATTTCGATTTTGTAGTAACATCTTATATAAAGCTTTTTAATGGTCCAGGTACTGGATTTTATTTAGGCACTGCGACTTTTCCCGACGTGCAACACATTCCAGCCGATTCGTGTTAAAATTTCAATGCGCGGCAATATCGACGTTATTCGTTCATTTCGCCGATAATAATTTTTGAATGTGATTAATATTCTATCTTTGGGTCATATTCAAATGCCAGACGATTGAACAATAACGATTAACGTTAACGCGCGTTATTTTTGCACGCTTTGTCGATTTTGTTGCGTATGGGTATCAATGACGTCAGTCAGCCGGTTATTTGATTGTCTACGTTTTAAATTATCTACTAGCAAACGTTATTGCGTTGGTTCTCGCTTCCTTGTGAACGTATCTGTGCCATACGGAGCCTAATATTTTCGTTGAAGCGTTGTTTCGCAGTTCTACGTTTTTGAGCGAGATGTAGATTTCTATTCTGCCGTATTTGATCGCGTTTCTTTTTTTGGCATATATATATAATTCTCCAGAGTATTCTGTTTTTTATTTTTACTTTATATCACTCAGTATTTATAAATTGTAAATAAATCACAAGTAAATATTAAATAGCATTTTTTGCCGAATGTGGTATACGTGACCGAACGCACGTTCGTTAATTGTTTACAAGTTTAGTACGGCATTACATAGCGGCTCCGAACAAATCTATAGACCGTCATTTTGACTATTTAAATATGTTGAAAATTAATACGACTTCAATCCGTTAAGCCGTTCAAAAGTTACACGAATTGTAGCAAAATACACTGAAGAATTATATATATATATATATAGGCATTTATAATTATAGTTAATAAAGATATATGTACATTTAATTGTGTTTTATTATAACCGTAAATGAAACGATTATTATCAAATTGTATGCCGGTTTATAGTACGATTTTGGGATAAGGATGCATATTACGTTTTTTATGAACCTTCAAAAATCCATAAATTATCGCTCGTTTCTTACATAAGTCTTTATTGGACGATATTTTTACTTGGTAAAGTTTTTAAATAATATAACAATGAACCGTAACGCTTGAAATAATCGTTTTGTTTTTGGGTATCGAAGTGTATTTTAATATATATACATAACATGTACTTTCTACGTACGTGGGGATAATAAATAATATTTAATTTCTTTGTCATTTCGCTAATCGCCCCGAATTTCAACGGTCGATTTTCTTACATTTTTTTGATCAATAGTTAGAACATAATTACATTTCATTTGTTTTCAACAAAATCGAGACAAAAGTGAAAATTTCTTAATATTTTAGGAGACAATCGAATATAATACACTATCCCATTGTTATTTGCCTGTTGCCTTGTATACAAACATTTATTATAAACTTTCGTAGTCTTTTCATCGTTTTCAAGAGTACAACGTTCCTTAAATTTCTTTCCTCGGCAAGCTTCAATTTTTTTGTAGTATTTCGGCCAAACATTTTATAAACATTTCGAATTGTATTTTTCACAAAGTAGCGAAAACATAAAGTGTTATCTTTCGTGTCTGTACGTACGTAAATTGATTTAAAGAAGAAAAAAATGATTAATCATAATTTTCGATGATCTGTACATTGGTACACTTTAATTCCCGTTATATTTCACAAATAACATACAGACGACAGTAGCTCATATATTTTTTATTACATCGTATATTATTTTCGTGTATTATGTAGTAATAATCATACTATATAGTTATTAAAATTAAATTATATAATTTATAATGACATGTACGTTTAAAATTATTTGAATAATTTTTAGAAAATGTATAAACGGTAAAACATATAATTATGTGTCATATTTACAAAATAACGAAAAAACCACCAAGATAATACATTTTTGTTTTATAAAGAACTTATGAAAATTAATTTAGTACTACTAAATTTTATTTTACGAATAATACTCTATAGGTCATCAACGGATTTTTTTATATTATAAAATAAATAATATTGCATGTATATTTTATTTCGTATTAAATATTAGTTATTATTTTTTTATAAAATTTGAATATGCTCGTTTGAAAATTAATTAAGATATGAACTATAGTTAGTTTTTTTATTATAAATTACCTTTAATTATCTAATCAAGTTTGTATAGGTATCTTTTATTTAATCTTGTGTTTAATAAATTGTAAATGTATAATAAGTTATCTTTTTTTTTAATACTTATATATTATGTAATATACATATATATAAAATAATTTTGTTTAGATAATGAACACATCAAAACTATTTATATAAATTCCTTTTAATTACATTTATATAGTACGATATACTATGCTTAACTAGCAAAAAATAAATTAAAACCGAACGTGTAATTTAATAATTACAAATTACAAATACTACTGTTATATTCAACAAAATTTTTAAAAGTAAAAACAGATTTCGCCCTTAAAATATTTTACGGACTTTGAAGTTTACATATTTTACGTAAAATAAATTAACCCAAGTATTATTAATTTTCTTCATCCAATAATATTCATAAAATACGAATTGAAACTAGAACGTTATAGTTAACGTTGCTTGTAGTTTAAAGATGTACACCGTAATAATATTGTCAAGACGGAAATAAAATAACGTAGGTCTAGTATAAAAAAGGTTTTAACTTGTTTTTTTCAATTGGTCAGGAGAGTGAATTTCAAAGGCCAGAGAAATATATTTTTATAAAATGTCTATATATATAATTTATAATAATCAGATTTCAATTTCGATTTCGAGAAGTATATATATATA
>JAIPRN010001799.1:0-37500 GCA_025469175.1 Geopemphigus sp. TES_GeoC_2020
TATATATATTTATTTATTTATTTATTTACATAGAATTATTGGTTTTTCGATTATTGATATGATATATATCAATATTGAATAATATTAAGCGTACATATAATTTTTTAAACTAATCTTCTCTTTCTTATATTAACAGCAATTAAAATGTATTCAAATACAAATATCAGCTTTATATTATTATTTTTACGTGTCTTATGTCGGAAATAATTAAAAAATATGGGCTATGACAACAAGGTATTTCCAAAAATTTGTCCATTGGTTTTTCTGTATCGAATAATGCTTAAGAATTCAAATTAGATTTAAGGGATTTGTTTTTGTTATTGGATAACTTGGGGATTAACCAAGTTGAAATCGTCGTTAATAAATAATGCCTGAGTTATTTTTATCAAATTGCTTTTAATTTATTGTATCTTTACTTAAACATTTCCTCGTACATGAGCAAAATATTATTTTTTAAATTGGTGATATTTTAAATTTTAAAGTGTTTAAAACAGGACTTTCATTTAACTGTCATCTTCATGACTACAAAAAAGTTATTTACGTCACATTTAGTCACAATTTCTTATCTTCTTTTTGTGCCACAAAGAGTTGAAAAATAGCCAAATGATGAAATTTAAAGAAATCTTCGAACTTAATAGAATAACTAAGCAATTTAGCGTATAAAGTTAACGATTCTTTATTGCAAAACTTAATATATTTTATAAATCATATTTATTTAAACTTTCTATAGCAAATATTATTTTCTAAGGAAAAATTGCAAAATTTATTATTTATTTGGCGAAATTTTTTTTTTTTTTTTTGATTATGTAAATATAATTTGGAACAATTGAAGACACGATAAAATAAAATTTTAAAATAAACTATATTAATTTTTATTAAAATTTCTTCTTTGTAAAATATTTATTGTTTTGGCCGTATAATTATAATTCAGACTTATGTAGTACAAAGATAAAAATGAAGACTAAAAACGTATTTGAATAGAATTATAGAAATGTTTATGGTCTAAATGTTTTATCGATGAATTTATTAAATAAAAAGGTTCAAGTAAACGAATTGCTAGAATCAATACGAATTACTCATAATTTAGGACAATATTTTTAAGAAATTCGTAGCCACATAATTAAGTATCATTTGCAAGTAACATTTTCACTTCTAAATGAAATTGAAAATTCATATTATTAGAATTACATTTGACAAACGTTAAAACAATTCTCCTATAGCAAGGTTAAAAAATTGTGTCATTACGATCACATTTAAAAAAGTTATATTTATAAGGTAATTAAAAAAAAAGAAATTTGGGATTCTTGCATCAAAATATTTTTCATTTATTATTTTTCCTAAATAGACCATAAGGACGAAACTATCTTTCGTATTATACGAACAATTATTATTGATTGTTCATTTTTTGCATATTTATAATAACTATTTAATATGTACGGTCCGTGGGTAAACGATAATAGGTTACTTGCCCGGATACCAAAAAGCTTGCGTGTAGAAAACCTAAGAACAATAAATAATTATCACTTATTATTATATTCATAAAATAAATTTAAACAACAATAATACAAAACAATTAAATAAATAAATATTTATACCCGTGTAAAAATTCGGAATGGCTATTAGAGCCTATATTAAATATTAATATTGGCAACCCTTAGAGTTACCCAGTACACAAAAAATAATTTTACCATATATAATTTTACCAAACAAAATCTCGCAATGCCATAAACTATTGCGCGATGGCCAACGAAAGACGACTACTCGAATCGTTAAATCACAACAATTTTAGCGACAAAAATATACACTATTAAACAATAATTCCAATATACATAAAAGGAATGGGTTTTTTCGACTTCAACAATGATTCATGTGTATCGGCGTTTAGCGGTCACCTATAAGAACCTTATTAATGTTTCTTACGACTTTAACTGTGACTAGTTGATAGTTATAAATGTTTTTGGCCCTAACATAATAATATTTAAGATTCGATTATTTTACAAATTTCTAAAAAAAAAAATTGTTATTAAAAAATATACTATTTAATAAATTTTAATTTTATATTTCAGTATTATGTAAGAAAAACGTAACACAATTAATATGAAACAAGTTTAAAGTAGTTTATTATAAATGAATTTAAAAAGAATCTTAAAACGAATTCACAATATACATAAATTACAATTTTATTCGCTTATTTTTCATAATATAGTCCTCGTATTTTGTATATTTTTTCAGCGTACTCATCTCGTTGCATATACAAAGAGTATGCTAGGCAGTTTATTAATATGAGACATATGGAATGTTCGCGCATAGACTAAATGGGATTTAGTTTCTGTTCACTGTGGTTTACAATAATCCTTGGTTTAACGAACTTTATATAATCCAAAACTGTCGGTCAGCAAATCTAAAAATATCGTTTTAAACATAATATAATGCACCATCATATCTCTCGTGAAGACAAATGACTTAATTTAATGTTCGATGGACTATTATTATCAAATTTATTTCGTTTATAAATAATATAATAATACCCAATATATATTGATGTGTATTTTTGAATGTTTTGTTTTAATTTATACCTTTGTGTCATAAAATTACAAATTAATTAAGGTATATGGTAAATTAAATTTCATGCAACATTTATATATATATTTTAATAATAAAAGTAATAATTATTAATTATATTAATAAATAATTTTAATAATATTTTATAGATATTAATCATTTTTTTTCGATATTAATAATTTAAATTTAATATATATTTGTTATACTATAATATATATTTGGTACATGTTGTTAGTAAACCTAAATTTAAGAGACTAAAATAGAATAAATTAAAATTATTCAAACGTCTAATATAATTATTATAAATACATAGATCAACTCTATATAATTATGTTCTTGTTACGCGCACATAATATACTGATAGAAAATACATTTCATTTCATTACACATTTGTAGGTTTAGAATACGTTAAACGCTGTCAGTTGTAGACTTGCTAATGAATAAACGAAATCGATCGTTGTAACACATCTAGCGCTAACGACCGCTCGATTAATTTCAATTTAGTTTCTTTCAAAAATGCGTCACTTTGATTGTTAATACATTTGGACGTGACGGTTGTGCTCCATTATTTTTATCACACTTTTCGTACTGTCAGTTTATTCCAATTCAAAATCGATTTTATAATTCTTTTAATGGTGTAGAATATTAACGATAACATAATTTAAATACACTTATGCTATATTTAATTCGTTCTATTTTCGGCACAACGGTAATTTGTTATAGGTACGTCAGTCGTGATCATATGAAAATAATGTACGTATGTAACAACGTTTATGTGAATTCAGTTTGTTTTCTATCACAAATTTTAAAATAAACGGTTTCTACATAAATAATGAAAATATTAATGAGTCCGCTATATTCAATGCGGAACCGATTTGCAGTCCACGGAACGAAAATATGGGTTTTTGGACGTACCATATGCTACGGTCAACTGTGCTAACGTGGACAATTGAGGTCAATGGCCGGGAAATATCGTTATTTAGGCAAATGATAATCAGGGAATGTTAAATATAGTTCGGCCGTTAAAGTAAATGGGCCAACATAATTGGACCGAACACGTTCAAGTTCTTAAAAGGAAAGCGAGTGCCGAGCCGCAGTTTTGGTGAGCGTCCCTTTCAACGGATCAATTTAACGGGTAAAAGAAAGTTTTCATATTTGGCCACTGTATAAAAACAAACCGAAAATATCTTTTATATAATTATAATTAATAAAATAACGATACAAAATTTACATTTTTAAATCATTAAAGTTTAAATTGAAATTTGTGATTGAAATTCTACAATACTCATAACTTAAATTCAACACAATTTTATACATTTATAGTCCAACTAATATTATTATTGTTTAATAAATACAAACCATCTATTTATAATGGTTCCTTGAAAAATTTGGATAGAACAAATTTATGACTAATAACAAAATTTAGTCATTTGTTTCAAAAAACTATAAAATTTGACTAACGATAAATATTCCAAACTCAAAATTTTTGTTCGTATACGTAGAATTTGTAAACCTGTAAATGTTCCGTGTAATTTGCCTCTAAATTATTATATTTACAGAAGAAAAAGTGTTAAACGATTATAATTTGACGGTCGTTGAATTATAATTTTTCTTGAAGGTAAAGATTTGAACTTTTACACGGAATAAGGCGAATTAAATG
Organism: Geopemphigus sp. TES_GeoC_2020; assembly: GCA_025469175.1. Lineage (NCBI taxonomy): Eukaryota > Metazoa > Arthropoda > Insecta > Hemiptera > Aphididae > Geopemphigus > Geopemphigus sp. TES_GeoC_2020. Next base: position 4,223 of record JAIPRN010001799.1, read on the forward strand.
GTAAATAATCAAGGGCCTAAATATTCATCCCTGTCAAAATTAATTTACTGGTTTTTATCGAGTGAGAAAAAATTCGCGAAAAATAAATAACACTTCAAGCAACCATTGAAAAGATTTAGTTGACTGGTCAACGATGTGCATCATATTTATACACACGTTTATTCGCTACTTCTTTTTGACATCGATTCCTAATTAACGTTTTCGTCAGTAAGCCACAAAAACTTACACAGCCACACGCATTTACATATATAAATAAACCTTAAGCTATAAAAATAATTGTTCGCCCTTGCGTACGCAGATATCTGAAAGCGATAATGTAAAACAGTATGAACTAAGTTCGTATAAAACTATTACGTACACACGAAAACGGGTACGTAATAAAATGTGTATACGTATATCGCGCGTATACGACGAAAAACGGATATAGAAGAATAGTGTCTGGGATACAAAAAAAAAAAACGGGATAACGCCTTAAATGTGTTCCATGACAAAAGTTACCTCATTATCTTCCGGAACCGAATGTTGTGAAACGGTTATTCGTCGGGCTGCACAACAATGGGCCCATCGGATCGCGTACAGTGTAGTGGAAGATATATAGTCGTCGCTGTCACGCCGTATGCGAGCAGTAGTAGGAACGTTCGGCACTTTGTCCTGCCACTCTGGGAATGACACCGGGACCAGACATCCCTTCCTGTGTTCGGGAAACGCTATCGTGTGCCGTCGTTACTTTCGCAGTGTGCATGGTCATCGAGTGCGATTCCGGAAAACACGGGAAATGGGAAAATCTCTTTTGATAGTTGCCCGGGAACGGGTTGCTGCCGACTATCCCGTTAATAAATTTGGGCACGAGAATTCAAACCAAACGGCGTCTTCGAAATTATTATTTTTATTGATCTGATGAGCATGAAGTACGTTACCTAGTTGCCTAATTCCCTAGTTTGTGACCGGAATTTACAAACACAGCGTTCTCCAGGTGATTATTACGATCGCATTAGCATACATTAGGATGACGTTATTATCAAACTCGCCGATTGTTCCTTAACATTAGATATCTATAATAATATCGTTATCGTTAAAATTCGAAGAATAAATTTTAATTTGATTCACAATCTGGTTAAGCGATACGTGGTTGGAACTTCGTGAAAAACTAATTATTTACGTTCAAGCTTTAAGTAAAAAAAAAATATTCACTGGCGTTAAACCCGAACTTATTGAATTTACATTAATTATAATTTATAACGAAATGTGTTGTTTTCCAAACTCCATTAGCGTCATTAAGTTTAAAATAATATAGAATAACGTTGACCTAATCTTCGATAACTTATTGTCTATTAATTTTCTTTAATTGTATCATCGCTTAAATATATATATATATATATACGCCTAGATTTATTTATTTATTTATAGTCGTATATATTATTAATACTTCACTTTCATATTTAAAAACTTTTAATTGAATTCATTTGTTTGTTTTTAACATAGGAATAAATATATAAATATTAGTATTACTCATTTACCGGTATAAGTAATATCGTATATTAAAAATAGCATATCTAATGTAGTATAATTAATATATAAATATATATCATTTTTTTTTCTAAATGTATGGAAAAGCATCGTACATTGACGGTCCTAGGGCAATTAGTAATATTTACCAAAAAGTTCCAAAAATCTTATAAGAATAAAATTTAAATTGAATTATCAATTTCCAATACTCAATTAGGTACGACAACATAGTATATTTATGTATATATAAATTTTATTTTTTAAAACAGGGTAATCCTTCGTAACATTTAGAATCTCAAAATATTCTCCTCTCTCTTACAACTATGCAAATAATTAATTAAAACCATTGTGTCCTTTGGTGAGGCCAAATATATTCCCGCGAATCGAGTAATTTGTGATGACATAATTTAAACCGAAAAAAATACGCTGCCAACACATATTGAAAGTTCCGACTTATTTTGATATAACGATAACATCTTCAAAATAAAATACACTAAATTGTGTAGGTCGCGTGTAAAATGTATTCGATATTTTCCAAAACACAATCCCGGAGATACTCGCTACGAATTTAAGTGAATTTCTGACGTTCTCTAATTTTTATTCTACAATAAATCGCTATTGTTATTTTAATTTTTATAACGCGTTGAACGTTGACGTTGAAAGTAATGGCGATTTGTGTACTGTGTACAAATTTAAATACGAAATAAAGGGTTTGGAGAAATAAGTAAATATAAATATTGCCTGTCGCCCCGTAGATTGACGAACAACACGAGATCTGTAGCATTATGAAATAAGAATCGTTTCATTTTATAGAAAAAAAAAATCATTACCGCCGGAAAAAACGCGTCAAGGCTTATAGTTTATGTTTCAGGATCAGACGGCATTTACGTCCCAGTCGTAGGATATATAGTAATGGTAAATTGCGGGGAACGTACGGAGCAAATTGCCCGGGGGTGCCGCCGTCGAGATAAGCGAAGGCAATGAGGGTACAATATTGTGACGTTAAATTTATACCATTGTACGTACGTATATATATATATATCACCGACGCAATCGTCGAATGTTTTTATTTATTTTATTCTTCTTATTCTTCTTCGGTTTCTCTCGTTTTCCAATTTATTTACCGCCCACTGTTGTTATCCCAACGACCTCCCAAAAGACGTGTTTTAGATTTGTGCAGCTATTAACTCCTTAATCCGACCATTTAAGTGTTGATCTCGGATTAAGGTACTCACGTTGTCGTTTCAGCGCGCATATGGTAAAACGTCCGGTACGCTAAACATTAATGTTATAAGCCTGGCAAAAACCATTCGACGGGCCCGAAATGAATTAAAAACAACGGGAACTGTAGTGGTATTTTCACAACTCCGTTCGATAGTTACGGCTAATATGCGTTCAGAATTAACGGCTGTTTTAATTGAAGTGTTTCTTAAAATGCGCCGAGTTGTATGGAGCTTGAAGCAATTGTGTAATAAAAGTACAGCAAAAATCGTCCGCTTTTATCGATTCTTTCTATTTCTTATAATTATGGGGTCAATGAAAAAACGAAATTTCGTTTGCTCGAATATATTTGAGAATTATTTTACGCAGTGTTACTCTAAAGTAATTTTTGTTAACCACGAGCAAATATCTAACAACGAATTTTATGAAATATCCATTGAGACGAACAAGTTATTATTATTTTTACCAAGTTAATTATATATTTTTAGCCTTATATACCGGTATTTTTGTTTTAAAATTTCAATAATTTCAGAATACTTAAGTTTAATAAAAATACACAATGCTGTGATCACGTGATTTATAAGAGCATTCACAAAAAATCATCAAGTATACGACAATAAAGTATACGAACGTATGGTATTATGCAGGTTGTATATATGTAACGCATAACATTTCAACTTGTGTTATTGAAACTTTAATCATAAATGGATTATTTGGATATAATTGATGAACTTGTAAGATTTAACACGAACACAATAAAATGTATTCGACGTATCTTTTACCCAAATTTCACAGTATAGATTTTAATTGAATTAAAGGAATAAATTAAACGTAGTTTAATGCGGTACGTTTTTTAAACGACATCTGAACATGAGTTAATAACGTATATGACTTTGGTAATTATAAGAACTTCCTTATTTTAATATAAAAATATTTATCTTTGTCGATGAAATAACAGAATGTAATACTTAAACACAACCAAAACCATTTATAACTTGTACAAATATAGAACTCTTTGTCTTTCATGTGTAAAAACAGAATACATTAATTTTTTTTTGATTAATTTCTTTTAAAAAATGAATCTTATTTAACCCTTTGAAAATTTCAAAAATACGAAAATAAAATAATTTAAAAGTCATTTTTATAAAGCCTTAAGAACTTATTTAGTTTTTTTTTTCAAATTACAACCAACAATTATGGGGCAATATTAATTATAATTTAAATACAATTTTTTAGATAATAAAACACTTATTAAAGTACCAAATTTGATTGCCATTATTTATGATAAATTCAAATAGAAACTGAAAAATAAAATATGTAGTGAGCTGCTTGTGCTGTACATGTTGATTGAAGTGCAACACTTGAGAAATATTTTAGTGCTTTATTATAATTTCGAATTTGTAGGCAATAATAAATCGCATTGTACCCAAAAAACGAATTAGAGCAATGTTTTTAGTTTAATATCACTAATGAATTTGATACATATTTTTAAAATATATTTTAAACGAAAACTTGTATTTTATTTAAAATTTTTTAAAATACGATAACTGTTCATATCAAAAACGGAAGAATGAAAAAGATTAACTTTTTTTTGTAATACTTATATTGTTTCTAATTAAGTTTTAAAAAACAACTGGAAAATCAAAGAAGTCAAATATTATATTAATTAGGTAAAATTTGTAACCAATGCGGATCTTCAGAAAGAAAATTAAAAAAACATTTCATTATAAAATACATACATAATTTCTTTATTCAAAATTTAACAAATTAAATAAATATTTACGTACTAATTTAAAAAATTAAAAATGTAATTATAAATAATGTATATGTTGATTAAGACCATATATTTTCAGTCTATTCCATAAATTGATGAACTAATTTTCTTCTTTTAAAAAAATGCAAACTTTTATTATTTTATGAATTACTCATTAGTTATAAATATTTGTTTTGAAATTAGGATTTGGCGATTATTTATAACTTCGAAAATAATTAAAGGTTGTCTAATTATTATTGATAGTAAAATTAATTTTTGTTCAATGATAGCTTTATCGAAAATATTTAATTATTTGACTTATAAATGATTTTATTATAATATTTGAATCAAGTGCGTTAAAATAATAATAAGATAGTTATGATTAAATTTGAATTAGTTTTATTCAATGTGTTTTCGTTTGATTTAGCTACACATATTGTACAATATGCTAAACCTAAATTTTGAATTCTCAGTAATTTCTAGAAAATGTTGAGTAATAAGAGTTTATTTTCCTAAACCATGTACTTTCTCACATTTATTTCTTGATTTATTCATAATACAGATTAAATATTCATTCTTTGTGTTATACCCTTTATGCAATAATTTCAAATTATTACGAACAAATTTCTTTAAATTACTATAATTTTTGATTTAACATAAATATGGCTACGATAACTTTTTATGTATTCAATATTAATTAAATGCATCATTATATTATATTGTATATATAAAATAAAATGTTAATGGTTTTAAATTATTTACATAATTATATACGGTATTTAAATATTTTCTAATGAGAAATAAATAAAGTCGACGAAGGAACAATAAAATAATAATCGTAAAATCGTATAAATGGTACGTACTAAATCATTTTTTAAGATTATTTTGGTACAGTGAATAATTCTTTTGATACTCAGAAAATATAAAAGTTGTAGAATCGGTGAATTAAAAAAAAAAACGATTATATCGTAATGTACAATTCGTAAACCCAAATATTTCGTCTTTCGTTTCGTTTTAAATTGTAATTCAGAATGACATTTAAATATTGTTAAATTTGACAAGGGTTTAGTAACAATGATGGGCTTTGAAGCTTTTCCTATTTTATTATGAAGTCTAATCGTTTGAAATAAATAATTTATTAAACACAATGCTCGCGGAAAATAAATTATATATAAATATAATATAAATAATATAATTGTGAATGTTTTGTGTGTTTCTATATCAATTTACTATCCAATTGTAAATTGAATAATTACGCACACGTTTTTTAAACATTTGATCTACAAAAATTTGTTTAAATGTACTATATTATGTCCATATTATATAATATTTGTATTTTTTTAATTTGTAATTTTCGTATATCAATATAACAGAATTTTTTTAAATACGTTAAAAGTTGCAATAATAGATTTTAGTTTATATTCCTTATATCAACTGTAATAAAATTATGAAAAAAGGTAACCACGATTATAAAATTGCAAACGGAAAATTTGCGTGTTATTATTTAATACGTAATTAAATGTATTTCCATTTAGTAAATTACGTTACAATTACTTGATAACTGTTTTAAATCATAAGTTGACATTGCAAAAAATAAGCGCTTGTTCTAAAACCATTATGATTCAATCATTTATTATATATATAATAAAAATAATATAAATTTTTTTACGATTTTAAAAACGATATAATAAAAATAGTGAATAATCATAGATCATGTTAAGAATAAATATATAATATTAATGCAGTAATTCCACTTTAATTCCACTATATATATATATATTTTATGACAACAATTTTTTTCTGAAAATGTCCACAGTAATTAATTCAATAAATATATATTATTTGTTTTATAAATATATTTTATTTAATATTTATAAAACAAACGTAACAAATTGTAAAACTAATACCAAAGCATTTTATTTAATAGTACTTTATATTGTAAATTCTATATTTTCTGTATTATTATTATATTTAGAAACCACAAATATTTGCTGAGACTACATTTTTAATTTCAACCCACGTAGAAAAATATAATAATCTTGGGAAATTTATTAATTTTTTTAAAAACAGTGTTTACCATAACGTATCTACTTACTATAACAATATTAATACACTCGTCAGATCCTTCCCTCTTGGAACTACGCATCATTAACTTTCTATTTATTTTAAAAAAAATGTGTATTGTGTAATAATGGTGAGAGTGAAGCTTTTAAAAATATAATAAATATTTACAGGAATTTTGCATTATCAGTTTTTTAGTCGTTATATTTTATGAATGCAATAATGGTTTTTATATTATTATTAAATATATTTTTAAGTTTATTATTTTTATTTAGATATGTATATAAAAAAATTTGTACATACTTTTTTATAATTAATATTTTTTCCGAATTGAATATACCCTCGTAATATATGATATATTTATATTTCAATTATATTGGAAACCACAGTCATCCTATTTTTATAAAACTTTTATTAAACAATTTACATCGAGAAGACTATATAGTAAACCGAATTCATATTAGAATCAGGATTTTATTCTTATGCCAATACGTAATTACTGATAGTTTTAGGCCATAATTGTTTTTCATTTTTTAATAATTAAATGAATAATTTTTGTAAAATTATTCAATTACAACATAATATTTGTAATTCATTATTATTTGTAAACGATTATTTGTGTGAAAATTTATCACTCTACAAATTATACTGCTTCTTTATTTCGGAAATAAAGTATCAAATTAGAATACAAACTTTGGTTATTTTTCAAACTCAAAAACATAGCTGTTTAATGTATTCAATATTCCAATCGATACATATTTGCTAAAAATGAACGAATTATGTATCTAAATGTTTATATAACAATGGGCCTTCAAAGTATATTATCTCGTTCAAAAACTAAAATTTTCAACATTCAAAGACGAGATTTTAATAAACGAATCAAAATATTGACAAAAGAATTTAGTATATCTACTCAATATAAATATATATATATGTATTTACGCATCTATATATCGAATATAATAAATTTAATAAGTTACACCTTTGTCGGTAAATAATTTCAGAGAAACAGTATTTTTAGTTACTGCTATGTTACATAATATATTATAACAATAATATAGTTTGCAGTTTATGTTAAATTATAAATATATTAGAAACATAGAGGTATAAATATATAATATAGTATAATAATAGAGTATAAATACATCTATTTTCGTCTAAACTTTTACAATTTATAATAATATCGTATTCAAATAATAATATAATGAAATACAAAGTTTTTGTTCAGAATTATGATTCAAATAATACATTCAGATTGAAAGATTTATTAAACGTATAAAATTAATACTGTATTTGGTCAATTATACAAATTTGTAGTTAATTTTATCGTCGGGTTAAAAAAAAAACAATTTTTTTTTATCCTTGTAATGTCGTACCCTGATATATACAAATCTGTAAAGTAATCTATCATATGTTGAAATAAATATATATATATATGTGTAACGATTATTCCGTTGAATTTAATTTTATTTTATACAGCTAACGAAATAGTAATTCAAATATTTAAATATTATTGTTCAATGGTAATTACGTATTCAAATTGTTAATTCTCTTTTTAATATAAACCTAAATATTCCGATTTCGGACTATATGGGCTATTTATTTTCAGTTAGGGTTCTAATAGCAAACGCAATTTTTTTATTACAATAACGGATCCAACAACTGATTACAAATATTTCATGTTGACAATGATACAATTTACAATGAAATGGTACACCGCTGTCTTTTATTACATTTTTCGATTTTAATCGACGTAAAACAAAAACACACATTTTTTTATTCTATAACCGTTAATTAGAGCGAAAATAAAATATTCCTTTTCGACCACCACACATTTTTTTCAGGTGATATCCTGGCATTCCCCATGATATTCTATCTGAAACTTCATGCATATTTCATGAGAGCAAACCATCCCAATAGTAGTTATCCAGACAACCGGCAATAGCTGTAATAACCGATGTGGTGTATTTCTGCGCGATGTAAATATCTGAACTTTTCAGCAGGCGACAGTTGAATCTTTTAACGTATTATATATTTTTATATACGAAGGAACAAATTACTAATATTATTTTTTAATGCTCAAGCAAAAAAAATTATTGACAAATTTATGTAACGAACGCGAATTTTTCGTGTAAAAGCGTACCAGTTATAATTATACAACGTGCGTTCGTCGAGAGTTTTATCCATTAAGGTTCAATATTCGTGGAAACGTCGACATTACACAGGTAAATACTTACTAATCATCATTTTTTTTTCTTACGTAACAATTGATTTCACACGCTATATAAATATTAACGTTTTTTTATTATTCTGAAAATACACGATTGAAATATAATGAAATAACTATAACACGTTTTAATTTAATTATATTTTAAGTTACGAAGGACATTTACACTAAGTTAAATAGAACCTCGAATTCCAATAAAATTATGTTATATTCTTGATCGAATAAATATTATTCTATTCAACGAACCAGAAAATTGTGAAATAGTTATAATATAAAACTAAAATTTTAATACTATTTTAATAAATATCCTTAATATTTAAAATTGTAAAAGTATAATTTACAAATATAAATTATTTGACCGATAATTGTTAAATGTAACGTCGCCATTTTTTCAACTAATAAGTAGCAATCTTATTATAATTGGGTTCAAAAAACCGAAAAGTAACTATATTTCATGTTCGAAATTAGTAACGTATAACATATCAAACACTGTCTAACAAATTTATAAAAAATGTTATGTAATGCATAATAATTTAACATTACAATTTGAAAAACCTGTTTTATTATTGAATTTAATAATTAAAAATTCAATATAGTTTATTTAAAATATAAATTATCAAATTAAAAATAAAATTATTTATTTATAACAACGTATAAATGTGTATAAATCCGAAAAACAAAAATATGGAATAAAATACGTAGTTAGGTTTAATAATTAATCTTATGAACGCAAAAACTAATTTGAAACAAAATATCCCAAATACAGAAAAATATAATATTATATTGAAACAATCAGTTGTAAACAAATTTCTGAATAAGTACAACAGTGCTGAAATAACGAATAAAGACCATCATTAAAACGGGTTATATTTTTGGCTTAAATTACTTTAAATATATAAAAATGGCATTCTTTTCAAATTTCGGAATAATTGTCAATAAATTATTTACAAATGGAACATACGGTGTAATATACCAAAATAGATATACAGTAATATATTTATTGTTATACATAGGAATACTCCCAAAAGACGTCTGTTCGATATAAATTACTATCCGACTAGATTAAAACATATATTCTTTCTGAAATCAATAATCTAACTGAATAATTACGGTAAAGGTTTATGAAATATAACAATATTGATTTACTAGGAATTAAATAGCGTGATCTTATCAACTCCGATATTATTGTGTACATTTTTATGAACAAACTTTAAATAAAAACGAATGTATCAAGATTAATTATATTTTAGATTATACACATTTCCTTTAGAGGGCGATTACTTTAAATTAATCGAACGACATAGAGTGTATCACCGAATTTGTTCAACATCAGCATAATGTACGATACTTATAATGAGGAAAATACGCTCCACCGATAAAAGACATTTTATTTTGTAAACGCCGCTATTGTATTCTAAAAAAGTGTATCGATTGAAGTCGTCATAAGTACGAATATCTTATAAGTCAAACGGAAATATGTACATAAATGTCGAAACAATTATTTGTTTGTACATATTTTGCGATACGAATAATCGGCGTTTATTTTATTATTGTCCAATTAAATGTGAAAACTTAAAAAATGCCTATCGGTATGTATAAATTATGTATGTAAATAGAGGCAAACCGATATTATCGCTTCTTATATAAGTCCATTGTTTACTTGCCTATTATACATTTAATATAAATAGATACATAATTTATGAAATATTCGTTTTATATATAAAATAAAAGTAAAGGGCTTAATTTTTAACAAGGTGTTCCGTAAGATGATAAATTTGGAAAAAAGAAAGTATCGGAACGAAATAAGTCAATACATGTGAAATGTTTGATTTTGGAAAATACGTACCATTTTTTCATAATTCACTTCGTTTAATGCGGAGTCGCATTAACGAAAATTTAAACACGGGTATTGCTCTTAAACTAATTATAAAAAAAACGAAATTTCACGCGTTTTTTCAAATGCGCCTCGAATAGAAATTAAACGTTAGTGAGGTGAAATAATGAAAGTAAATATATTGTACGCTTAAGAAGTTCTTCAAAACGCGTATTACTACGCAATGTATATTACTGTGCACAACATAAAAAATTATAATTGAACACGCGTGTTAGGCAAAGAGCCTATAATAAGAATTCAACGTAATTAATCAACACACAATAGAATATTTTCTAAAATTGTCAGTTTATATGTTTATATATATATATATGATTCTGAATATTATTTATTCGGGTATTTCAATAAATAGTTTATATCGTTAAATATAATATTAAATTTTAATATTAGAATATCTTTAACGCCAGAAACAATTATGGGACAACTGGAGTAATACAATGATATCAAATATAAATATTCGAATACAACAGTATTACATTATATGAAAATTATAGCAGATGTTATACTGAATTTTCGTATTTATCTTGAACAATAACTTATAACGTAAATTCAAACACAAAAAGTGTTTGAAATGTATTGTAAGATAAATTCTATGTTTAACGATCGAATATCGTTAAACAAGCGTATTAATGAGTTATTCAATAGTTTTATATTTATTTCAATCGAACTTAAATACTTCTTCGGAATTTGTTCTACATCAAATCGAATATTATGTTCGACGTATGAATTTTGTTTTTACGGTTTTTTATAATGGTAGTAAAGCTAAATTGAACGAACGAGTTTAAAATATAACACTTGGTCGACGATTTTCTACAAATTTTAATTTTAAAAATATGTGTTTGGGCACAATGTTGAAATTACCGCGGCTAGGGCGTGACCTTAAATGTTTTCATTGTTGTCGTCGGCGGTCCAACATCTAACGAACAAATATTCCTGCGATAAAACAACGTTCGGCACATATGGGCTTTATAAATATGTGTAATAATTCATAATAATTTAACAAGCGAAATAAAAATATAACTAGTGTAAATATAAGGCGTAGGTTTTATTGAACTGGAGAAAAAAGAAATTTAATATCGGGCCCCACTAAGCTTATGAATCTAGAGACGACTGCTGTCTCTGATCCCAAGTAGTTACGCTACTGACAAAACTATCGGAACGAACGAATCGGATGTAAAATTAGTAGGTATTTATTAAGAATGTACGTTCAATCAATGCTAGGACAGTTTGAAAAATATCGATCATTAATTTATAACACACGCGATAATTCATAGAAAACATAACTTACACTGACTAATTATTTTAAATTTGTAACACGAAAATGAAATCGACAATTCATATAATGTTTCAAATTTCTGTAAATATTTACACTGGAATAAAGTTTTCATCAATTAGTAATTAATTTAAATGACGCGTATGCGTACATGATAAATAATAACTATACTCATAAAGACATTTCGAAAGTATTATTTTTATAATTATTATTATTGTTATTTTCAATAATCGACGAAGTATAAATAATTAATAGCTTCAGATACACAAACAAACCTATTGCATGGATAAATAAAATTGCCAAATTGATCATTCAATTTTTCGTAACATTTCTATACGCAAATTATTTTGAAATATATTCAAATTTATAAAATGTGCTGAACTATCGTCCGTGTACGATTTTTTTTTCATATTTCTATATTACAATAATAATTTACGATTGAATATACGATTGTGGCTTATATGTAAAAATCAATGAATATAAAGCACACATGGTTTTTTTCAAAAAGCGATTCGAAAATATATTCGTTGTTATTTCGAAATAAATAAAATATAGCGTACGATATATCAGACACCGTATTTAAGTATTTGTACAATTTTACACTACTTGTGCAAACTTCGTTTCTGTTTTAGGTAGCGTGTTTTCGCTACGAAAACACTCGAACGATGCCGATCATTATTTGGACATTGTTTTCGAAAACACTGTATTAGTATTATTAAACTTTATGTCGTCCAATCATTCTACTGTTTTATGAACGATCGTTATAATGAAAAATATCTTACACTATGTTTTAAACATACCGGTTACGGCCTTTGAGTAAATCAACCGGGATTTCGCACACGAATACGCGTGAATAGTTACTGTTCGTGAGGACAATCTGAACAAATGGATTACATTTTTCAATTTCATCCGGAAGCAGCAAACAATGCAAAGCGTTGTATATACAATTAGTATTTAATTTATTATTACTATAAAGGTGTAACAAATTGTATTAAATACCTAAACGAGCAAACGCCATTGTGGTCTCAAATCGTAATTACTAATTTATTACGAATGATTAAAGAATCGGATTAAAATTGTATGTACAATGTATACACACACAATGTGACTTATTAAAAACGGATGACAACATTGGCACTGCCTACTGACCATTACATGTCTAGACGATTGTACGTTAAACGAGGCCGCGTGTTAAAATTACAAATACTAAGCATTTCATGCCATTCGTATATTTGATTTGGTATGCACGCCATTAGATGTGATAATATATTGTTACTGTCGGTCTTCAAGTCATCTTGGGCTAAAGCGCTATCATTGTACTTCGCAGTAGATGGGTAAAATGACTTTGGAAAGTTTTCAAATGATTCGAAATATTCATAGGCTCGTCTCGATAATAATTTTAAATACTTTTTTAAAATTTCGTGATGGCCGAAACAGTATATATTAAAAATGACTAACAGCCAAGCTATTTTTGATAGCAAGTTAAATTGACGGATATATGTAAAAAAGTAGTAAAAAATTTTTCGGAAAAATCGTTGTACGACAGCAAAAATTCGTCGAAAAAATTACTAGTAATCTTAAAAAATTATTATTCAGCGAAGAAATTAGGGAGATTTAGGAAAACGAAAGATCTGCGCGCTTCCGCATCGTTACACACTCTATAATCGACGTTCTAGAAAAACATTGAAAAACATAAAAAAAACAGCCCATAGGTACCCATACATCACGAAGAGTATCGTAACCGGTGATGAAACACTGTGTTACAAAAACAATCACTTACAATGTGTAGGAGTGCTGAATGAAATAGCTCAGGAATGTGGAACCTAAAATAGGCGTGACTTAGAATGAGCCAAATGAAGATTATTTTTACCGATTATTATCATGATTTGTGTCAAAAGTTTTACGATGACTAGTGTTTAGTACTTTTTTGAGGCGATACGTCGTTTGTGAACAACAATTCAACGGATTCGCTCCAAATATGGATGACTGGGTTATAATGCTTTCTGTAGGGTGACAATGCATCCCCATACTAAGCTAAATACGTACGCACTTTCTTTGTAAAAAATCGCACGAACATCTTCCGTTATCTTCCGATCTAGCACCATGTGACCTTAAATTATTCCGGAAACTTAAGTTAGACAAGAAAGAAAATCGTTACACATCGTACATCGTATCCAAAAGTCTTAAACTGAACTAGTTGGGGCAATATCAGAAGAATTACAAGAAACGCTTTTAAATGTTTTATTCTACGTTAATACAAAACGAGCGTGTACATATTTCGGAATAAACAATAATTAAGAGATCTTAATATTTCTACGGAAGTTAAGTCTTCAATTGGTCACTGAATAAGTTCATTTCATACTGAATAAGTATGTATGCGTATATTTGAAACGTATATACCAAGATTTATGTGTGTGTGTGTGTGTGTGTGTGTGTATGCGCGCGCACGCGCTCGAATTGGATACGCTAACAAGTAAATCGTTTGAAGATTTATGAATGTGTTCGTGCTGCATTATGCGCTATCGATTTTGGTGATACGGAGAACTTTGATATTGTTGGTGAATTTTCCCTCGTTCATTCTATGACATTGTGGAAGAGTACTTTGTTGAATTTCCACTGTAGCAATAAACTATATTATAAAATAATACTAGTTACGTCGATGAAATTTACTAATGGCAATAGGATGCACACTTTTACTGTTAGCATTCAAACGGCAACCGTTCAAAAGATGATTATTATTCTAAAATATTTATGCCGGGCCATTGAATTTCGCAAAATATAAAACGTATTAAAATAAAATCGATATATATATATGAATATATATATAGACAAATATTTATTTGTTTATTTATTTTGTTTTTGGCAACTCGCTCTAGAAATTTTAGATACAATAGGTATTTTAGATATTTACTTTATTGGCCTATGTCTAATTAATTATACGTCGATTGATGGAATGCCGAAAATATTTATAATTGATCATTATCGGAGTTTCGTCTATTAATACTAACTAGAGCATTGCGAATTTCGAAGTTGGACATTTAGCGAAGCTAGCTTGAATAACTAGTAGGAAAGTGTGAGTTATGACAAACTATTAAACACAGTATATAATTCTTGGTGAAGGTCTATAGTTCAATGTATGTCGGTGTTTATTATAGGAATTATTATTTAACATTGACCGAATACAGTAATAAATACATTATTTAAATTGTTAATCGCCAAAAATTACAGTAGAATAACTGTCTTGATTTTTACGAAAAATGATTTAACATTTATACATTGGTCATATCCGATTTTGCATGACTCTGATAAAATTCTTTCAAATATATCAACGTCATCAGTTCATTTTTAGTGACATATTCTTATTCTTTATACAAAGTATAAAGTTATTTTAAAAAATAATTGGAGGAAAAATGAAAAATCCCGTTAAATAATGAGATAAATGAGCAACATGAAATGTTATTTATATATAAAGTTTATTTCTGTATACACGGGTATCCAATTGTAAAAATGAATAATACATAATTGTGTAGTTATCACACATATTTAAAGAAATAATTTATACGTTCATTATCTGTATAAAAATAAGATTATACCAAAAGCCTCCTGATATACGACATTTCCTGTTCTTAATTCGGGTAGAAGTCGAATAAACTGCGAATTATTTTAACTCACTCAAGATAAATTTACAAATATTGAACATACCTTTATATATATATATATAGAAAAAAATAACTGATGTGTAATCCGAAATAGAGTGTGAATTGAAATATCCCTAAAGACAGTTCTTCAAAATAATATACAAATATATATATATATTACAACTTTTTGTTAGTCACAAATCAAGAAGAATTCATCCGTCTTAAATAAAAACATGCTTGAACTCTGCTCGACGTATGTATTATCTAAAAAGATACTTTATTATTTAAGAATTAGTCCTCTTAGATAACCGCTCATAGTCGCGAAACTACTGTTCTTGGGTGTTTTTAGCCTATGATGTTGAAATAAGAAAATTGCAGCTAACCTACGATAACCACGAGTGATACCGAATCATTTGACATGACATTTATTAAAATCTGCTGAGTAAATTTCGAGATTTTCTGGTGTGAACTAGGTTATGTCTTTATATAATAATGTGAATAGGT
Source organism: Geopemphigus sp. TES_GeoC_2020 (assembly GCA_025469175.1). NCBI lineage: Eukaryota > Metazoa > Arthropoda > Insecta > Hemiptera > Aphididae > Geopemphigus > Geopemphigus sp. TES_GeoC_2020. Next base: position 20,297 of record JAIPRN010001799.1, read on the forward strand.
TGCATTAAGTCAAAAGTTTAGGTATATTTCATATTTAATTATAATATTAGTATAAAAAACTTAAACAATAAATTAACTTATAACAGGTATTAAACAATTTATAAATCGATTTATATTTCATATCCGATGAATTATAAGAATAATATTTTTGAATAATAACAAAATAAACCGATATTAGTAATTTTTGGAAGTGAATATGATTTATCATTCCAAGGTATTTTCGATATTCTCCTACAACTTTTTCGAAAAGTACTTTGAACTGTTATCAAAAATAATATCTATCTCTAAAAACTTATTTATGTCCAATAAAATATGGAAAATTATTATTGCTCCTTCAACCATTAGAGTTATAGTATGCAATAAAAAGACATACATTATTTTAAGGTCAATAATCTTATACGTGACAAATATCCACTCATACCTATAAATATCGTTTATTTTGTGCGGGGATGTAAGATTATAGGATATTTCCCATCTATCTTTAAGAAAATAGTGTTTTTTAATTATATTGTCGTAATAAAATTTTTAACACATATTAAAACGTATATATTTATAAATATCATAATGTTTTACAGTAAAGAAAAACATTTTAACCTATATTCTATTTATCACATTTTTTTCACAGTGACAATTCGTATTAACCCTTAATTTATCTTTAATCGTTTATGATTACGAATTGCAATAGAGTTATAAAAATTTTTCAAAATGAGCATTTCTCTTTTTATTTTAACTGCAAATTCAGTTGTTATTATTCACGTAAGATATTAAATTTAACGTAAACATTTTAGAAACATGTTATAACTACACCAAATTTAAAAACTTTTAAGTTTTTTCAATTCTTTGTTAAACAATTATAATATATTTTTTTATATTTAAAATGAAAGAAGCGTGATTTAATCTGACATTATCAACTATGCAACAACCATATCAAAAATTATATGACAAAATGTTAGTTTTTATCAAATTTATAACAGCAATTTTTATTTTATCACAGTTAATGTCTATTAATGAAGTTAAGAATTTGTATATTTGAATACACGGTAAATTTTAGAAACGAATAAAAATATTAAACTGTTAGTTTTGCAATTTATTAATTTATAAATCGAATACCAACTTTAAAATTTACTATCTAAATTTAACAATTTTTTTGAAAAATAAAATAACAGCTTAAAATGTAATTGAACCTAGACTTTTAAATAGAAAGTATAGTATAGTATAGAAAGTAAAAAAGTCTATATTTATATCACAACGTTATAGAAGCGTATAATTTATTAATATTGACCGATATAATCTTCAAACTTTTACAATTTTAATAATAATACATTGACCGTCGTTTCATACAAATTAAGCTGAAATAAAATAATAATTTTTAAATATATGATAATAAATATTCAGGAAGTTATAGAAACTAAAATGTGATATGAAATTAAAATATTATGTAATTAGTATATTATGAGATGTTATTATTATTTTTTAGCCGATATTATATCGCGTAGTATTCCTTTAATATTATTTATGATAGACATTATAGTTAACTCGATTAATTCAAATGTAATTGTCGAATAACTAACAAACGTAAATTAACGAATAATTAATAAATACATGTAAATTTTAACGATAATTATTACAAACGTATAAATAAATTTACATTTTAGAAGTTCAGAGTCGTCTAACTAAATTTTGGTACGATGAGCTGAATATTTTAAATACTATCCCAGAGATCTTAATCAGAAACCTGATGGGAGTTTAACCATTTCATACACCAAATTTACATAAAACAACTGAATAAAATACAAAAATAAATAAATATGTAAATGAAATGAAATGTATATAAATTATATTACTAATATACACAAACATATATATGCGTGTCGAACGGTACTTATATTGTGTTTTAAGAGTGGTCACTCAACATAAATATTTATTGTTAGAATACCGTGCCTTGAATAATATTGACAATGCATGGTACACTTTTATAATCATTATTAGATAAAAAAATTGTGTACGGTACAAACACTATCTAAAATAAAATGCGTGTCTAACATAATATGAAGACATATTAATTTGATAATTTCTTTCATCTATTTAGTATTACGAATTAATAAATTACTTGATTATATATAAACGTACTAAAATATACGACCTAATTTCACGAAATGCGTGGTTTTAACGAATACCCGGAATATGAAATATTTTATATGAAGGGTTCACTTTTCAAAATATACTCCAATATTTAATAAAGAACGTGTAAGGAGGTAATGTTTATTTTTAACTATTCTATGGTAAACAAAAATGTATAAATAAAATTGTTTGCATCAGTTTTGAATAAAATAATACTATTGCGTAAACGTAATATTTTAGAGAAGATTATTGATTTTAAAATACTTCGTGAAAATATTAATCAACGCAATAAACTACAATAATGTTCAAAAACGACTTATGCTCTTATCATTCAAGTATAACGAGTATCTAAGTGAACATTAAGTAAAATTGTTTTTATTGTACGTTACTAGAAGCGCAGTATTTAACGTTTTGTTAATACGATGAAAGATGATAATTACTATATTGTTCAGCGTCACAAGTGGACGTCAATAGATACTTGACATACGAACGGTTTCAGGGCGGCAATACTTGAACACGATATTTTAGTCATTAAACACTAATTGTCTATTAATATAATTATAGTGAAATACAAATCGATCAATTAGTTTTCGACAGCGTTAAGGTTTTCATGAGTGTTTCGATTTTTTTGTTAAACCACGTAAAGCTAAATATTAAAAGTCTTTTATATTCGCCTTGCACTCAACACATATAAATATACACACACACCATTAACAAGAAGTTAAATATTTTGTTTTTAAAATTTTTGGGTTATTGGCATGAAGAAATGTTAGGTTTAAAGTATTAATTGACAGAAATCTTTTTTTTAATAAAACTATTATATGTGTGTTAGATAATTTAATAAGTGATATGCTGGTTACCTTGAATTTAAAACATATCTAAATTCTATTTCATTTATAGGAATATAATTTTAAAGGAGAATTTCATATTTTGATTTCAAATGTGTTTTGCAGTTTTATAAAAATTGTATAATCTCGTTTGCCCATTGAAACTGAAATCAAGTGTCCAATCATTGAAACAATTTTTCTTGGCTTTTGTTCTTTTCGTTTTTTCAATTATAGAATACACGAACGAAAAAATGAAATGTGTGCAATCAATTTTTATAATGACAAAAAATGTCTGGATTGATTAGTAACTGCAAACATTATTGTGTTATTCATTTCATATACATGAAATACGATAGATGAGTAACTTGAACTTTATATTTTGATATAACGCCGAGAATTATATTTTTTACGGGAGCCTCTGTTTTCTGTCTTGGAATAAATTGTATTGTTATATATTTTTATGTTGTTTTATAATTGTGACACGCATAATATTTGCTTATCAATTCCTTCTGATGTGCCTATAATATACCCCTGATATTAATAAAATAAAGAACAAGGATAGATATTTCACTGTAATTAGAAACGCAAGATTAAAAAAATTATCCGTCTCAGAAAACCAAAATCTACTTCAAACTATTTGACAAAATCATTGGTCTCCTATCTAGTTTTGATACATAAAAAAAGGTAAATTTTAACTAGAGCATTATGGGTAGATAAGTGAGTTCCTATTTTAATATAAAAATTATTCGTTTAAATTATAAATAAAATGTGACTTAAAAAATAGGATGTTAACGAATTACTATTTACGAATTGTTCATGGTTCGAAATAATGTATACGTTCAAGTTAATACACCCACTCAGGTAACAAACACGATAAGCACCTATAGTCCATAAGGGATATGTTTTTTGGAGTCATTGGCAAACGCGATCGTGTTCCAGAAAAGATAAAACATACGCGATTGGATTTACATTTCTTATAAAATAATACAATATACGTTTCAATTTTGAATAATAGTATTTCCAAAAAAATTTTCGCTTTGTCGGGACGACAGAACAGCGATGATAATAAAATATACTTCCGAGGACAAACTGTCATCTCAGACTCGTAAATTTATTCGTTCGGTTTTTCTTTTTTATTTCACGTTTACTTTTTTGTGTTTTCAGTTTCTGATTTATGGGCATCGGACAGACGGCATAGTCGCCACGCGTCTGTCGGTGGAGGGATGACGAATCAACTCGATCCGAGTAAGTATATTAATCGAGTCTGAAAAAACCTCGAAATACGCAAGCATATATGGAACTTAAAATACCAAAAATGCGACCTTAAATAATTTTGTCAAAATTAAACGCATTTTGTTGTTAGAACTCTATTGTCTTAATTACGGATAACATTTATAAATTGGTGCAAAAGCACTTTTCCTTTTTGAAATAGTTACATTACAATTTAGAGGTCATATCTTATAGAAAAAAGATAAATGAGCTACTAAAATGTATTATTATATACATGAATTTAACATTAGGCACTTCTGCTTTATTTACATTAATAAATCTTGAATTGTAAATAATTGTAAAACTGTCGATTTTTGTTTGAAATTATATATGTATTCTGTTTAAAAAATGTTACGCGTCCAATCAAAATATTAAATGTAATTTGTTTAAAATATTGAACTTCCTTACTTGCTAGATATACAATTTTTTATCGGTAATCAGAGCGCATTTGTAAGTAATCGGTCTTTTTTTCATTTTTCTCTCGTGTAGTTGTGTTTAATTTACAGGAAATGCTTTTGTAAGACTCCCTTTCCAGTAACTTGAGTGCTGGGAGTCCTAAATTACGGTACTGTTTGAAATAAATAGGCTTATTTGTTGCTAGCCATAAAGTATTGTGTTAAAACGTTGGGTTAAGTTTATTGTTTCATTGCGGTTTTAATCATTTGCGTTCTAAATAAAAAGGAAATCGACGGCAATGATATAAACAAATTGTTAATTACGGTTAGTTGAAATTTATGAAATACGCGAACAAGTTAGAAAAAAACAAAACGACGAAATATGCAAGAAAACATTTGACAACATGGGGATATATATATTTATATGTTTATACGCAAAATAAACTCCCGTAATTACGTTTGTTTGGACATAAAGCGTAACATTATTTTATGTACGTGATTGTGTAAATGAAATAATTTCATCGATCATACAGTGTTATCTATTATCATGTTGCCGTTGCAGTTAAATAGAAACAGTAGTCGTCGCTTTTAATTTTGTAAAGTGCCGTGTAAAAACGACTATTGGCCATAGAACGTGGAGAAATTTTTACTCCAATTACGGGGGCCTGACGACCCAGCAAGGCGTGGGGAATAATTCCGGTTTTCGCGCGAATACGTCGGCTGCCGTTGGACCGGGCGTCACGCAAACACGAATGGTTGCGTGACAAAAGTTTGCACGCTAAACAATACACACAAATACACACGCCTGAAGTTGTCTACACTCCGTTATTCGGCTAAAAGCTTCACGAGAACACAGATAGGTAATTGAGGTTGAAACGACGAGTATGTAATTAAGTTCAACATTAACGAAAACGACGGACCCAATCGTGTTAAAATATATAGGAGGAAAGAGGATGATTGTTTTAGGAAATCTTAAAGATCGGGACGTCGAAGTATATATTTCGTTTACCTTTGTAACATAAATATGCCCATTCGCGAATTTCTGTCGATCAAACTTATGAATTTTAAAGATTTTATGAGTAAGTCTAATTTTATACAAAACGTGAAAAAACTAGGGGATAAATGCTATTAATTTTTGTTCTACGGGTTATTATCCAATTTCTATTTTCTTAATTTCTACACCTTTTTTACACAATTATATTGTTGCTTTTTATTGTCAAAGTTATATAATAAAGGTTTTTGAAATATTTTCTATAAATCAAAATAGCTATTTTGTTTAGTTCAATTTTAGAAAAAACATTCGACGATAAAATTTATTTTCATATTTTATCGTTTATTTTCTAGAATTTAATTAATTTCATGAAATACATATGAACAGGGTAAACTATCTTTATATTTATATCACGAATATTTAATTTTTTTTTAAAAATATCAATTTTTAATTTTACGGAAACAAATTATTTAAGAAGTTGAAAAACCACGATTTTTGTATTTCTTTTGCTATAATTTAATTTCGACATAGGTTCCTAAAAATCAATTTTAAAAAATAAATATGTATATATAAAATATCATAACGTCTATCAGTACGTTCTGTTACATTTTATGCATATTTTTAATTTTTGTCTTTATAATGATATAATTATTTTTTCTGGTAATCAGTGTTAATTAATTTAATTATTTCAATTAAAGGACGTGATAAAAATAATTTTAAACGATAAAATGTTTTTAAAAAACGTAACTTTCTAGAACTTTCTAACTTCGTAGAAAATTTTTTTCTACGCATTATGTATTTTAATATTTTTGAATTTTTATATAAATAATGAGTTGCGTTTGACTTAATCATTTTTAACTCATTTATTTACGTATCTAAATATTATTAAAATGACGGGGATATATGTGTTTCAAGCTTTTCAAGTATAGGTAGAATTTTGACTAACTAAAAAGTGCTAAACACTTCATCATAAACTGTTAGAATACACAATATTGATTACATACTTGATATATTCCTCAATAATTAACAATCCAATTTTTTTTAATTTTATAATTATACTAAATTAGAATATCGCCTTATTAATTAAACTACGGTATTATTATTAAAAAAATTAATTATATATATATATATATATATATTTAATATAATATAAGCTTGGAGTTTAAGTAAATATTAATCATAAAAGTTGATTAATTGTATTTAAAAAAGCGTGAATTGATACCTAAATAGAAGTAATCAGATCAAATTATTCATTGTAAGTAACTCAAAAAATATCAGCCGGATAATAGCGAATTCATTAGCCCTGAATTATCATTTGTACATTTCAAGCCTAGTGACGGATTTTGCAAAACAAAAATTGTTTTATAGAACACGTTTTAGGACGAACATCTGGCGAACGTTATTAACAAAAAGAAAAACAGAAACGAACCCAAAATACAGAATTTATAGTTATAACAATTATGCCTACAACGCGATTGAACTTATTATTACGTTTTAAGTATAAACACGTATTTTTGGAAACCTAAATTTTACAAACATAATATTTGACGTTTATAAATGTTACAATTTGAAACTCAATCCCCTATTTTTATCTAAAACTTCAAATATATTTGATATACATGTACAACACAAACATTTAGGAAAAAACGAACAATGGCGTACACTTGCTTCTATTCGCTATCTCGATCAAACACATTTTGTTTATGCTTGAAAACGTCCAACTGATTCTTAGACTGTTACTATAGAACTTGAATCTCTATACACACGCGTATTTTTTTTTATTTCTCGCTTCTACATACATCATGTATATAAATTTGCATAGTAACCGGAATAGAAGAGTATCGTTATTTTTCGACCGTTTTCATTTCGAGGCCGTCGTACTGATGATAAATGGTAGTGGGAAATAAAGGTTAGGTGAGCCATAAAAGAGGTGGCGTATTGTTTCGTAGGCAATAAACGAGATAAAATAAAAAGAATAGAAATCGAAGAGTTGAAGGTTGAAACTCGTCGAAAACGTTCAAAATCTATGAGCGCCGGTAGAATATTGATGAATAGAGGGTATATTATATTTTTTTAATTTATATTCTGCGGAATCTTTCCACTATACGATCGTCATTACTGCTACTTCCACATGCATTAATATAATGTAAAATGTTGTTCCAAATAACAACCAAGATCGTTTAATAAATTTGTTTTTACTCCTATAAGAAAATTAATGACGTACCGTTAAATTTCACCCATTAATAATAACACTAGGTTGTTCGTAAACTGAAAAATCAAAACAATATAACCTTTCGAGCCTATACAGCGACGTTATGTGTTAATTAATCGTCATAACAAAAGTAACTACCTTTATTAAGCCCAACACAAGTTTGTCCAATATATGTGTACGCTTACGGAAATAGTATAACCATTTTGATCTTATAAGGATTTTAATTAATCAACGTTTGCCGACAGTTTAATAACGAGAAATATCGAAACTGTAAATTCACTTCGGATGCTTTATATAATATTAAAAACCCATAACTCGAAATCCTTGTTGTTATGTTAAAATACAAATAAACAAGCCCGTAAAATAAGTTTTATTCGTAAATTCTAAGTTACTCTGTCGTTTATTTTAAGATATTCGTATTAAGTATAACCGTATTAACGTTAATAATATTAATACTTTTTACATTATTATCGTTATTATTGTATAATGGAATTTTTATTCGATCAAGAAAATTGTAAACTATTGAATTAAACTGACGAACATATCCGTTGATTTGTATTATTGCGCGACTGAATTATTTTCGTTGATGAATAATTATTAAAAAATTAGCACTGCGACTAAACGGAATATCAGGCAATTATTGCAATTGTTTTACCAACATTTCAGTAAGAAATTAGCTGTACGTTTACGACAATTGTCTTTTAGTTAAAATTATTTTCTCATTATTCGAAATATAATTATTTTTAGTATAAACTAATTGCAAAACTCTCGCCGTAATCAATGATGTAGTAAAAAAACGGCATAATAACCTTAATTGTTTTCCAATTGAGTTGGCAATAAAACAATTAGGTTTCCGAATTATTGCAATTCCTTATCTTAACCATATTAGAATATTTTATGGTATTTTCGAAGACAATCGAAACATTCTTCAATAATATTCCTTCGTTTCTTTTTATTGACCGACATATGCAAATTAGAATTACTTTACGAATATCAGTAGATCTAAAAATTGAAATCAACGTGTAGTGTTTATATAATTGTCCACGTTTTCGAAGTTATTGCACATTATAAAAATTGGATTTAACGAGCAAACAAAATAATAGAATATACGAGAGATACCTAATTCACAATACTTTTCTTATTATTAAAATGATTAATTTTTATGAACTGCTTTAGTATAGCAAATTAATTGAAACGTTTTGAAACTAAAGCTATGAATTGTACGAATATAATGTTTTAAAAGTGACGTGAATATTTTTCTGATAAGGTACTAAAGGAGATTTGTTTAAATTTAACCCATATGCAAGTGATTTTTAACGAATAATTGTAAAAAGTAAATGTGATCAATAAATTTGTAATATCTTCACAATTTTTAATAAGTATTGAACTGAAATCAAATATTAATTCCAAAGTCATTTCATTCTAATATCGTCATAAAAATGTATTATCCTATGCTTCAAGCGCCATTTACTATTAATATTGTTAGGCCGTTTTTAAAACCAATTGAGTGAAATTGCACAATTCTAACTAAAACCAATCTTTTTTAAACTAAATACGAATATTTTTTATTTCGTATGAGATGGTCAAACAACAAACACGAATATAGATTCGGACGAATCTGTAGAAAATAATTAGTTCCTTGTTATTGTAAGCACATTGTATAGCGTGTAATGTGATTTCTTTAATAAATTTTGATTATTTCTTATTCGAACTAACCTCGGGTTTTCATTTATAGTTTTAACCCGGTCTTCCAAGTATTTGATTTAACAATTTGAAATTTCGATAGCATTGAATGTATCCAACAATTATTATTAATTAGTTATTTTATATTTCTTTCGCTTATAATGCTTCTAGTTATCAAACATTTAACTATTACTTCTACTGTAGAAACATTGTTAAACTCGTATTAATGTTCAATATTTTAAACATGAGAAATGTTATTGTCATATTGGAGAAATTAATTCCACATATATTACGGCTCTAATACTTTAATCAATTTTCAAAATTCACATATGTGACATCTTAAAAATTATTAATAATGAGTTGATTTTAAATATTTTAAGATAATAAATTGGTTTTTTGATCATCAAAAAGGAAGAACACTAAACAAACAAAGGGCGTATGATTATTTAATTATATTTTATGCTTACGTTAACTAATTGAACTACCCATTACACTGATTTTTATAATTTATATTTTACAAGATAAATCGTTATCCAATAAACATATTCATTTTAATTCTAAATTAACTTACTTATATGTCATAAAATTATAATACAAGGAGGATTCAAACATATAATACTTTTTTTTTAAAACAATTTACTAGTTATTTAAAAATTATTTATTTTCGGCATTTCTCTTTCACGAATGATGTCGAGTGTAAATATAAATTTCAATTCAAAACGATTTAGTGCACTAACCAAATCAAAAAGTAAACAATACATTTGCAAAATATTTACGAAATTTAATGCACTCGTAATTAACGTATAAAATTTAAAAATAATTTTTCGAGTTTGACTACACTATTACCTTGCTACATTTTTTAAAATTAATTATTTTGTAATTATTGTTTAAGAATGAATGTTTTAAAGTGAAATGATATAATGTCGACTTGGTTTTAAAATTCTCATTAGATAATGTGTATATCTATTTTCTCTGTAGATATATATTTTCATTTTTAATAAACAATAGTTGAATTTATTATTATTTGATATACTTGAACTTACATTAATATCATAGTCACAAAAATTAAATAAATTATACTTTGTTAGTTACGTTGTATATGAGGCAGAAGAGAGACTTGTTTAAATATTAAATTGTAGTTATTTCCAATACCCATAAATTCCTGATATAGAAATAATATATTCACTAAACTGATTATTCGAATTTCATTATAAAGTTCATTAATTATTCGTAGCGGATTTGTATTGTATTAATAATCTGATTGATGATATTCTAAGAAAATTTATCTGAGACGTAATAAATCGTTGTAGTACAAAATCTAAATTATAATTATGATCAAAACTTGATTGCAGGTTAAAGGTATCAACCAATTGAATCTATGAATACCTATAGACAAAGTTGGACATGTTAATTAATTATATTTTTGAATTTGTTACAAAGAAAATTTTCAAATATATTATTTGCTTACGAGTAAAAATGGTAATATATAACTTAAAATAGTCAAAAATCTGTTTTTTTTTTTTTTCGCTTATATCAATGATTTTATTGTTCTATGTAATGAGTAAAAATAGCACTCAGAAAGTCAGGATGTAGAGTTTGCATAGCACGTTCTTTTATAGATCGTTCTGAACCGGAAAAATAAAGTTTAACTAAGACTATGATCAAACTAGATCATTATAAATAACAATATAAAAAGATCGAACAGGGGCGCTATGAATTGCAATATAAAAAACCGAAAAAGTCTAAATCGTGTAAAGCATTATCAAAAAGATATGATTTGGAAATGTATAAGTAGACTATTCATTCTATTAATTAAATGATCGGTACGTAATAAATATTAAATTTTATTAATATATAACTGACCGTTTTACACATATTTTGATATTTTTAATATAAATGCTACTTAAATTAATCAAATTATTCTTCAATATTTTTTTGACAAATTATAATTATAAGTTCAAAATAATTCATTATCTGACATGATAGAAATCGACTTGCTCTTAAATTTACATTGGTTGATCCATATTTTTATAGATAAATCATAATATTCTGGTTATAGAATGACGTAAGATTGTTAATATATATATATATATACATACGTATATTATTCTATTATTTATTATGTAAAAAGTGTATATATTGTAAAGTATAAATATTTTTATCAAACAGTGGTTCTTTTATTTTCAAAATGTATTATAATTTTCAATATATTATATCATACGTTTCACTATAAATAATATAAAATAAATAATTACCTTGATACATTTAATTTTATTCGCATATTAGATACTTCGTTATTCTTATTCTCTCGAGTTTCTCATTTAAACGTTTTCTTGAATGAACATTTATAAAAAAACATGTATGTTTTCTCTCAAGTATTTCACCTGGAAGATTAAGCGCAAAAAATCATAATAAATATCCATCAAATCCGATATTTATATCGTTGAACCGATAAATTATATACAAGGAATTCGTTGTCTATTCCTCTGAAGTATTGTGTTCTATATGAAATTATTATGAAATCTTTTTGTTGAAACGATCATACGGATGTTTGACGAAAAAGTTTATATTTGTTTTTTCGTGTTTTTTGATATTCGTAATTAACTAATTATGACTTTAAGTTTTACTAGTCTTTACCCCTAACCAATGGTTTGTCAAAAATAAATGCACACTTTATATAATACAAATATTCCATAATTATAAAAATTCAGTAAAATTTCCTTAATATCATATTTAAGAAGTTTAATCTGTATTTATTATGTACCACAGTTCGCGTTACTGTAATAACATGTCAAAAGTTCATTAAACAACAAACTTGTAATCGTATTAAAAGAAATATAATTAATTTTGGAAATTTACAATCATGTTGCAATATCAATTCTAATTTTAAATAGTTAAATACTTTAAGCTAAAATAAATAAATAGTTAAAGTATTGTCACTAAAATTGTGTAACAAGTTAATTATTATAATCGTTTGTGAAATACGAAAATGTAGGAAAAAGCGTGTAATAAATAATAATACAATATTGTAAAGATTACAAATAAAATAAAGAATTATACGTCTAATTAAATATAAGTAGTAACATGCGATTTTAATTGATTTATTACAATTTTTGTTTATGTATTTAGATACGTAAGTACGTCAATTTATAGTTAATCGATGTAATTGTAACTGGAAGAACTAATTAACTATTATGTATTAAATTGTCATATAATTAAAAATGTAAAGAAAGTTTAATTTTGCATTAGATTATATTTTCAATCAACATTAACATATATATATACAATAATTGTTTCGTACGTAAAATCAGTCGATCACAGATTATAATTTGTAGCTGAGATATAGTCGAAATTGCGAAATTTTAAAACATTTTTCCTACAAAAGTTTGTCGTTTGGAAAAAAGTATGTTGAAATTCCCATGAAATTACGTAAGCACAATATAAAATATGACAAGGTAAATTTGACGCGTTGCGTAGTTTCAACTCGTGGTTACCACATTGTTTTTGTTATTTAAAACAAAGTTCCCATATATTAGAAATAAATTAAAACTATTTATTGGTGTTATTTAATTGTTTATAAAATTTTTCTCTTACTAGATTTTGATAAATGTTATACAAGTCTAATAATATATTACGTTTAAATTAAATTTTAAATTTTCGAACAATATTTTCATTATTCATTATCAGCTATATTATAGAGTTGATCGTACATTTTAAAATACACTTCAAACTTAACATAACAATATTTATGTATACACGTACGAACAGAAGTATTTTTATATTATAACATTCGGTAAAAAATTACAAATGCTTTTAAATCATTACTTGTTCGTACAATATTATAAATTTCACAACTCACATATTGTATATTTATTAAACGACAACTGACAAATAACATTCACGATACAAAAAATAATTTAAATTCGTTTACAATTTTTTATGTAACAAACATACACCTATTAACACACAAATACAAAAAAAAATAATATTACATGTACCATTATGTTTTATAATCGAATTTGTGTTATATGTACGAGTATTGTGTCGTATTGTGAATAATCTTAAAAATAATAACTACGTTTTTTTATCATTTACAATTATTACCAAAATAATATTTATTTAATTATTTTTAAATGTAATTTTGAAATAACGAGTTGGCTAAAAAAATCGCTTAATATTATTATATCCATACAAAATTATTGAAGATAATAATAATAACGTATAATAAAATTGTTGATTTAGTTAAGGTAATTAAAATCGAATTAACTGTACATATATGTGACAAATATGCTTTTTAACAATTATTTGTAGGCGTGGGTCTAATGTGAATATTGTATAATATATATAAACTTATGTTAAACATTAAATATATAAACTCATAACTACTAAATAATTAAGTAACTTATTGATATGCTTGTATATTTTATACCCACAATGGAGTGAGTATGCGTTGATCTTAAATTAATACTAGTTTTTAAGTTTAACGCGTTTGTGTTAACAAATGTCATTGGTAAAAAATCATAATCAAGCGTTCGTATTTCTTAAAAATAATTTAATTAGGGATCCCATAATTTTTAAACGTAACAAATATAATCCTTATATGTACCTTCAAAATTCCAAATTATTTATTTATAAGTATTTCAATATTCCAATCGAAGAAAATTGCAGATGACCAATCCGAATTTGTGCATAATACAAGTATCCACAAATGACGGTAACGTGTATTATTATGAGTATAAATATAGAAGAAATTTGTTAAGACATTCTTATTGTAAACAAATAAATAGGAAATAAGTAGTAAAATTACTAATCTTCATTTTACAAAATTCCGCGATAAACCCACAATTTATAATACTCGTTACTTAAATAGCGTCTATTATTGGTGGCGAATAGTGCATTTGAAATTATAATCATAAGGAAATTAAATTTCCAGAATATTGTCAATTTTAATTATCATAGCACTCGCTGAATAGGCTTTTTATACCCTAACTTCAATAATATTAAACAGCTAATTTGATACACACCTGAATATAACGCTGTAGAGAGAATGAGAGAATTGTATATGAGAATTTCAACATTAACGTTAATCATTATTTTACGATTATCTTACGTTAGTGTGATGATAAAAAATATATTTTTGTCAAGAAGGTATTTTGATAATTGTCTTTTGTTCTGTTGGTTGTGGATTAATTATTTTTAAAAATAGATAAATTTTATCGCTGAATAACTCCTGTGGTTAATACTCGAATTTATCATTAAACTCTCTTGATTGATACTCGAAGAAAATACATTATGTCGATTTTACCATAGCCTAAAATATGAGATGTCAAGATAAATATACAACTCATTTATATAAATACATTTAGATTACTTGGAAATTATTTTATTGAAGTTCCGAAATCTTGAAGTGAAGTTTAGCCGTTTAAGTTATGCAGTTTCTAGATATTTAGACATTTAAAAAAAAAATATATATATATATATAGATCTTTATTAATAAAATGTTTACAATTATATATATATATATATATATATATATAAGTTAAAGTATTATAATTATCGCTTAAATAATCTTCACCCGAACTAGTATTTCAACTTTGTATTTTACACCATGGTTAGTATTAATCGCATTATGGTTTTAGCAGCGTATTAGAATAAATTAGATCAACAGATCAACAGAATAAACAAAAAATTCGTTTAATTAGTAGAAACGAATTATTTATAATAGCGATTGCTACTTGTATGAACAAATTGGTAATTACTATTATATATATATATATATGCACACTACTATGTTTGTAGTTAAAATATTATAAATGGCGAAATTCGAAAATTTGTTAAACAAATACCTACAGTTTGATATGCGAATGTTTTGAATCACACTATAGTGTTAGTATGGCGAAAAGTCTATTTGATTTTTGTAATGAGTTTTTATATTCAATACGATATCGTTTATGATAACCTTTCAGCCCCCCCCTATAAGATTATTCATACAATGACGATAATACAATAGAATTTTTCTCGATCATTATTTTTTTGAAATTTCTTGATTTTTATAATGTGCATTGTTATTGAAATATATGGTAAATACATAACCCAAACGTACGTTTTCCAGTTTATAAAACAACGAAATTTGTTGTCTCCCGTGATTGCCATTTTTGATTATTGACAATATTTCGTAAACGTATAAAGAAACGTATTTCTGGTGTCGAAAATAATTTAAAACTGATTGTGTGCTCAGAGTTGACATTAGTTGACAGAGTTATTCATACATATTTACAAACTAATTTATTCAAATATCAGCATATTAATTAGAAAATTAATCCATTCGATAGAAATAATATATTCCGGACAACGCATGTTCTTTATTAAATATTCTAAAATGTGCATTTTATTCGTTCAGTTATATTATAAAAAAAAGTAATATAATATTAAATAATATAGAAAATGAATTTGTTGGGTGCTTATTTCAGATATATATATATTATTTTTTATGCGTGGCCGGACACCACATTTCTCTCGAAAAAATAACAAAAAAATGTCAAAAAAGTAATTGTAATTTTTAAAAAGTTAACGGTTTAATATTAATTTTAGTATTGCTGTCTTCTTGAAAAATAATTTTAATTATACAAATATTCTCAAAATCAATAGTTATAATAATATAAGTGCTCGTGTGGACAGCTGGTTATCGGAAGGCCTAATCATGGGTAAGATTACAGGTAATCGAATAATAATTAGAAAAGTGCTCATTATCAAACGTTTACGCATATATTAATATATAACGCTTGAAAATGTAAACTTTTCAAAGTTAAATGAGTTACATAAGCTTTTTTATAAATATGTATCACTTTTGCATTTGTAGAAGAATTTAAAAAATAATTTTATCAATTTAAATTTAAACGTATGAATAATTTTTGCTTTACGAAACAAACATTATCGTTTGTTGAAGATGTAATACAATTAAATAAAATATACTTTTATTATATATATATATATATATATATAATTTATATTTCAATTTTCTTCAGTCATGGCAGTGGTTAATAAACGTTTTATACAATATTTTACAGTTTTTTAACCCAATAAAAGAAAAATTCACATAAAAAGTGTCCGTGATCTTGTTAACGCTACTTTTTTCATCTCGCAAGATAAATAAACCCAATATTCCTTTATATTATACCGCTACGGTCGCAATAAATCACTGCAACAAAGGATTCGAGCCATTTCTATTTCGTTCCAATGTATAGCTAACATATTATTTCCTCGAACAAAAAATATTTCAATAATCGATTTCACGCCTTTTGTTTCAAATCGCAGTCGACAACTCAGTTAATGTGGCTTTGGGAATTTGAAAAAAGAAAAAAAAAACGTAACACTTCGCAGTGTAAGAATCGTGTTTATTTTGTACATACACTTTTTATTCGTCACCGGTAAATACTAAAGCGAATTAAAAAAAATTATCGACGATAATACTCGATTTCTCGTTCGGATGAAACAGTAGGAAATACGTCTCACCCACGCAATTCAACCGGGTTGTGTACATGGTCACGTCGTTTCCAGACAAAGGTACATTTCAATAAACATTTGGCGATCAATCCATTTATGTTTTATGTCACACGACACTCTATATACATACGACTTCGACAAGACGTGGTTATTTGACAATGATCGGAAATAATCGATCGATGCAATTTCCTTGGACACATGTC
>JAIPRN010001800.1:0-38980 GCA_025469175.1 Geopemphigus sp. TES_GeoC_2020
TCGATAAATTATCACGTTTAATCGTGTTGACAATTCCCGCTAGTACCTGGAAAATAGATCGACGAGGTGAACTCATTGTTCAGAATCAGATTTCGTTGGTTCTGAATGGTTGAACAATTGTTCAGCCGTTGTTTTTTTTTAATTACCGCTTAAAATCGTTAAACTTCGGCGAATTAACGTGCGCGATCGGCGTACGCGAAAACGAAAATGTCGCCTTTCGGTTAATGTTTTGTGTTTGGTGAATTCGCGTCGATCCGGTCGCGGTTTCACTTGCCAAACATTTTCGGATTGACGAACCGCCTTAAAGCGGCCTAATTTCCCTCTTACCCGTAATCGCCTTAATTGTCCGTGAACGCCGTACACGTCCTATCGTTATCAATTTTTTAATCCGTAACCTTGTTGTCTCCTATATATATACGTGCCCTCGAACGGGACAATTATTGGACCCTTTGTCGCGATCGTTTTCGCCGGAGAATTATTTACGTTCATACAGCGCACCGTATTTGATCGACAGCCGTTTTAAACCATTAAACGATAATTTAACGGGGGGGGAGGGGTTCATTTCGACAGCTCTTACAAATTACAATACAACTTTCGCGTTTTAATGTTTAGTATAATATAATTATGTATGTACACGTACACAAATACAATATGTTTGACTAGGTTATACGTAGCTTATTACACGACGTCGGGTTAGTGCTTTTTATTATAAATTAGCGAACGGAACAAAACGCGTTAATAAACCGTTTAAATATCAATTTTATACACGGAAATATACGTATTATCGGCTAAATTACAATACGGTCGATAATCGCGATAGTTTACGCGCGTTCACCGTACATAATAAATCCACAATTTTTTTTTCGGACGCGTAAAATATCGTTTTTTTTTTAAATAAACCGTTAAAAAGTAATCTACAAGCGAAAAGCGAACTACCGTTAAACAACGATTAATCATAACACGATAACTGTGGCGAGATCTTTATAACACGGTGAAGATTAAAAGTATTAAATGGGATTATGTTTCGAAAATTTACATCGTTCGTGTTCCGGTTATTTTGACGCTAATTTGGATTTTATCAACCCTTTTGCCAAATTTAAGTATTATTTTCATCACGCCCAGCCAACGCCGGCCGGCGCTTTCGAAATTCGGGGGCTAACTTTCGAAGTGTCACGGCTATTTAAAGTTCGGCGATTTGACGGCGTCAGCTTTGAACGTTCGAATTTCGTATAAGCTCAACGCGTACGTTTATTATTAGATTTTGCGTCCGTTAGGTCAAGTTATTTTCGAGTCGATCAACCGCGCGAAGTACTCGCGAAATACGTTTCCATATATTGTCCGTGACCCACGACCATCGTGGTCTGTCTTGACGAATCCAAAATTATTTCGTAAATCGTTTTTACCGAGGGATGGGCAAGTGTACACGTTTTGTTTAAAATTTACGTCTCTTTATCAGACATTTCGTGTTTTTCGTCCGCGGTACCCTAGCACGCGGTATTAATCTCCAACCGCAATTAAATCGCCGTAGGGCGGTAATTTTTTTTCGCGGTCAATTTAACTCGAAGCGAATATAACGTTGTACTCGGGGTGCGAAACCGATGTACACATAGACAATACATCTGTAGTAACGTTTTGCGTAGTGGGAAGGGCGATGTGAAATGCCGGGATGGTTTGAAAATAATGGACGAACAAGAAACGGCGTAGTCTCGTTGGACAGCGAGAAACCGGTAGCGAAAAATCAAACAAACTACGTTTTGCTTCTTGTAAAAACATAGCGTCGCTGAACAGAAATAACCCTGTGTGGTCGCTATAAATTGTGATTTCCACGTCGGCGATAAATATAATAATAATTATCGAAATCGACGGAAAAAACCAAAAAACTCGATTATAAGTAGAAATATCTTCGAAAAAATGATTATTTTCAAAAATTCGTTTATCTGTTTTCGAAATGTTTTAACGAAATAAAAAAACGAAAACGTACCACTTTTATACATTTCGGAATGGTCCTGTTATAAGAGGATGTTTAAAGTTGTGAGGTATGGGACGATATTGGTGAATACAAAACACGATTATCGATTTATCGATAATATTCGAAGGAAACCAGCACTTAAACTGGTAGTATAAAATTATTAACGCGTTCAACTTAGCTTTAGATGTAATTATGCGATAGCTGTGAATGTAGAGAACTATCAAAATTGGATACGCTTCATTTAGGAATTATTCATTTCCGTAAATCTCATTTTCAGGAAATGTACGAATACAAGTATGATAAAAATCGACATTTTTTTGTAAGGAAACTCCAACATAGGTTAAGAACTTGACGACGATTTATATTTGAATTGTTTACTGTATAATTTTTATAGGCCCAACTGAGGCAAATTAGAACTCTCGGAATTTAAAGCATTACCCTCCTCCTACTAGTTTCACGTGCTTATTATTTTTAATTCGAGGCGCAGCGATTTGAAAGAGAGTAGATTAAGCGCATATATGTGTATACCTACGGATTTAACGTACTCGAAATAATATAATTTTTGTTTCGACGAATATAAAATAATTTAATTAAAAAATGTCCAAATAATAAAAGCTTTAATTATAACGTAAAACTTCTGAAAATGAAAAAAAAACGTTTTAATAAAAGAAGAATATTATTTACAATTTGAATTTTAGAAGAAAAATGTATATGATTGTAAACATATACATTTCGATATTAAAATGTAAGGTTCATATTTCTAGTAATAAGTAAACAACGACTTAAAATAAAACGCAGTAAAAATGCTCCGCCTCTCAAAAAACTCGGTTATTGTGTACTGTTGAAACATCAGAAAGAGATTTCGTTTGACTAGATTTTGTACCGTTACAAGTATTTTAATAAAAAAAAAGGAAATGTATCGAAATCCGCGCCTTAGTTAGTTAGGAATTTTTCAATTTTAATAATTAACGTGTATAGGCTAAATTAGAAGAATTCATGTCTGGTAATAATTTAGTCGAAAAAAAGCGTACTCCGACCACGATAAAGAATATGGTTAAAACTCGTGGAACAGGTAGAGACAGAACCAAACTGAAAGTGCAGTATTTAAAGCGTATTTCGCATAACACCGATTAAATTTCGAATAATTAAAAACCGTTTCGAAGCAATTTCAACGCGTATTTTCGAAAGTTTTTTTTAAACCCGTAATTTCTAATACTTCGTAAATATTTTTCGAGGATATATTGACCGGCCACCCAAAAACTTAACGTGTACACACATACATATACGCGTCCATATATACACGCATAATAATGTTATCGATTAGATTAGGTTGGGTTAGGAACGTAACGGTTGCGAATTGGCTGCGGCGAGTGGACGTGTTTCGTTACGTTTTAAACTTGCGTGACTTGCGTGGTGGTCGGATTGTTGCTGTGGGTCGTGGTCAGCGACGACTCGACCTTGGAGATCCAGGATGGCAGGAACAGCAGGCTGAACGTGTTACGGAATTGTCTGCTCATCACGCAGTATAGTATGAAGTTGATGGCCGAGTTGACCAGGGCCAGCATGTCCATGACCTCGCCCATGTTCTGGTAACAGTCCTGGAAGAACCGTTTGCCCAGCAGCAGCGTGAGCAGGCCGAGTATGCCCTGCGGGAACTCAGTGATCAGGAACAACATGAGCACGGCCAACAGCATCCGGGTGGTACGGTCCGTCTGCCGCTCTTTGTCGGCCGACTTGCGCCCGGCGCCCGTCAGCTTGGCCCGGCGCCGTTTCGCCTCCAGCAGCGCGCAAATCAGCCGCAGACTGAGCACCGTGAGCGCCACGCACGGCAAGATCTTGATGACCACGCTGTACACCCAGAAGTTGATGTCGGCCAGGTACGTGGACGTGGCCAGGTCGCTGACGTTCACGTAGTACAGCGTGACGTTGCGTAGGGACGATCCGGCCGACGTCGTCGTCGGCCCTTTGTCCCGGACGTTGCCGACCCATCCGGAATGGCCGGTGTCGTTGGCCGCGCGGTGCACGACCGGCGGTCGGTTACCCGTCGCGTCTAGCGTTTCCACGCGGGAGAACAGGTTGAACGACAGGTAGCTAGGTATGCAGATAATCGGGCACAGCACGTAGCCCAGAGCGATCGCCGACAGCGTGGTCTCCATTCGACACCATACCCTGTTGATCTGCGGATGCACCACGGCCACGTACCTGTAAATGGATAGGAAAAACAACATTTTAAGCGTCCATTGTCTGTCGGCGGGTACGAGCCACGGGTTAGGTACGGTCAGTGTGGTGCGTGTGTGAGATCTACCGGCAAGGTGGCCGACCTTTGCGGAGAAAACAACGCGCGCAACGGAGAAAGCAAAACGGTGTTGGGAACGATTAACACAGTAAACCAAAGTGAAGAGTACTTTCATTTAGGCGTTTATTATCGTAATTATTGTCGGCTTATCCCGTTTCTCGGAGGCGACGGGATTTTGTATTTTCGTTTTACGTTAATATCGTATCGTTTATTTTTCGAAAATAATTGGACGCCGCCTGGAAAAATGGCGAGGATATTTCGGTTTATTTAGAAAAAACATGTAAGTCACGGTTTTGCAACACTAATAACTCGATCGTGTTCCGACCTATGGACATTTCATTGGTTCTTAAATACGTGAAATACGAGCAAACTTGAAAAACGATTTTGTCACGTTTTTGGCTACGGACGAGCGTACGAAAATCCACTGATATTATTTACATTTGGTCGTTTGACTCTGAGAGTAAACCCGTCAGTTAGGTCTTATCGGGCAGGGTGTCCGTTTTATTGTATTCGACGGTATCGGCAGACTGCACGCAATAGTAACTATCGAATTGTATTATCTATAGAGAATTATTCGATAGTATTAAAGAAAACGAAAACAAAGGCGTTCAAAAGGAATAAGTTGACAATTTTATCGTTTGTTGTTTGTATAAACAGTTTCCGTACATTTTCCATACGCTTTAGAGAATTATTAAGAAATTGGAAAAACGCGCCGAATTAAGTACCGACGACGGACACGATTCACCATTGGAAATTAACGGATCGACTACACGAAAGCGTTCACGGTCAAAAACGAGTACGTTGTTGAAAAATCAATACATTCTTCGTTTCGCTTTAAATTTAAAAAAACGACAGAAATTACCGATTGTTTTTATCGAAAAAAATCGTTACGTAATTTTCGTTCGTCGTTCGTCATTGACAATAATGTTGCGCAACAAGAACGGATAACGCGAAAAAAGAAACGTACTCGCCTTCCATTCTGTCTCCGATTCGCTTTAATATACACGAAGTGTCGAAGCGTCGTCTCTAAAAATGAAACGGAAATAGTTTTTTATTCGGCCCTTCCGCTCCTCATAAACCATCACCGCCACCGTTATTGACCGTCGACAATCAACATTTACCGTGCCAAGCTATATCAGGTTTTCTGTGTACTCGTAATACTCTTTACATGTTTGATCCGGAGAAATGAATATTGAACGCGCGACTACCGAGAAAAAAACACACCGTTGTAGAGCCGACGGTATTTCGTTTGAAAGGCGAGAGAGGACAGAAAAAGAGTCCGCGCGAGTAAAAAACGTTGTACTATAGTACCCGTCTTCGTATCTTTCGTCGCGTGTATTAAAAAAAAAAAAAACAAAAAATAAATAAAAGGCCCGACGCGTGTTCCGCAGAACTACGCAATTCATATTTTCGGTCGCAATTTCCGCGCGATATATATACGCACGCCCGATCGTCCACCTCCCACCCACCCCGAAACGTTAAAAGTTGTCACACGTTCCAATGTGATTCGATATTTTGTAAACATACCGACTGTGGCCACGTCATAACCCGCGTCGGGATTTACCGCGTGTGCATCGTATCGTGCCTCGAACTTGACGTGTTTTCGGGGACACTCGAATTTTCCCGCAGAATTTGGTCGCGCGCGTAATATTGAAATACGAAATCGAAATTGCGACGCCGAACGGATTAAATCCGTCAATTACGTTTAATCGTTCCATATAGCGAACCGGTAAAACATTTTCCAAAATCCTCCTAGCTCCCGATAAGTGTATTCGGTACGTTTTTCTCCGGTAGTTTTCTTAAACGCGGCGAAGAACTACCCGAATCGTCCATACGTCCGATTTTTACGAAATCGAATTTGTTTCTTTCGCTCTACAGTTTCGAAAATTAACCACGCGACTTTTGACTAGCTATCCGTTTTAATATTATAAGTATACACAATTCTTTTCTAATAATTCGATACAATTTTGGCTAAATACAGCGTTATTAAAATGAAAATTTTCCGTTTTTTTTTGTACGTTCAAAAATTAATTACGTTTTGTTTTTGTTCGAAACGCTTCGTATTAGAAGTTATAATTTATATAACCATCGCGGATTATAGTCGAAATTGCAGTAGGCCGTGTAATTTTTAATTTTTATCAAATATTTGCATTTTTCATATTCTATCTACATTATGATCCGTGTATATATAAGAATAAACTATTATGGAAATTTTTCAATTTTTTTTTACAAATAATAAAGTAAGACATTATTACGCATATACGTATGTACCGTAAATCGATTTTCCATTTTCTGCTCACGATTAAAATATACGCGTATATAAAATACGATATCGGGTACACCCTTAAGTATATATTATAATACTACGATGTAGTATATTTTTTTATACCATATATTCGCGTTATTGTAATATTATGTATTGTTTTCATTATTATTATTTTTATCGATATTGTAGAAATGTATATAGTAAACGAATTAACTATATGACGTGTGTATATATAATACAGGTCGATATTTTTGTCATAAATCCAGGCAATATCTCTAAAAGGATAATAAATAATAAATCGCGTTTTTTTATGTTGTTTATATTTAAAAAAATTGTTAATCGTACTATTTTTAAGGTTGGGTGAGTTAACAATTTTCTAAAATCGTTTTATTAAGTTAATATCAGCCCTACAAGTCACGTTAAAAGTTATTTACATTTTATGTTTACGGGTGTCGGAAACGATATATTTTTCGTATTATTTTGAATGATAGACGAAAATTGGATTACTTTAAACGAATCGAATTACATTTTGAAAGATTCTTCGGTACTGAGATCAGCCACTTTTTTGAGTTGTTGCGGAAATTGATTGCCGATAGTGTCGTTAAAACTACGTTATTTTTGGCATTATTGCGCATTTGTTTCAGCGTAGTAATAATTAAACGAACAAAATGTTTACAATTATGGACGTGTCGAATAAAATACCAATTGGAATGTAACGCGGGGTAATGATCAACGAATCGCTCCTACGCGATATACTTTTCACAGACGAAAAAAAAACGCATCATCGATAGAAACCGATACGTTCTTCGCTTTGCTAATAATCCAAAATTGTCCGATATTATTATTCTAATACCAATAGGACGCGTCCAATTAGGTTCGTATAGGTTCGGCACACAGCGTTTATCAAAACGATATATATCAATATATATATATAAATACGTCGGATAAATATTGAAAGCGAAAATATTACGAAAAAATCTAATAGACATCTTTTCTGTATAAATTCAAATTGGTTTTATTTTCCCGTACATTACGACGACGAGGGAAATAGCCGTTTTTAACGAATATAATGTACGTTTTGAACTAGTCCTTTGTAATTAATTTATTGTAATTATGCTAATGTGCCGATGGTATTAAAACGCCCAGAGCCAAGGCACGCGTTAATTTAAATTACAATTTAATAATACGGTCTTGGGCGGATTAAGTTTTCAAATGTCACACGGTGTAAAACGAGACAATATTGAGATATATAATTAAAATTAAAAAAAAAACAGGGTAATTTCCATTTGTACAATATTAAATTTCGGCTTTTTGATAGTTATTTGAAAAATAATATTTTATTAGCGATTCTTGGCTAAATATAAATGTGTAAAATCTCGATAATTTATATATATATTTGATTGTTTTATAATTTAATAACGTTTTAATATTTAAAGTCTCGATATTTAATACACGATGGTCCGTCACGGTGATATTTAAACGAAATTATACGTTGTTAGTTTCATTTTTGTTTGTTTTAAGTTCACGATTTTTTCGTAAAAATTGAAAGACTTTTGCATAAAACAACAACTTTGTCGCATTCGTATTTAGTATTTGAGAACTATTTTAATTAAAATAAAAAAAAACTCAATTATTTAAACGAATGTTTATTAATTCAAAACGCCTATGGAGCTTTTTATTTCTCTTTCACCCCTTACTGGCATTTTCTAAATGGGTCGTGAATCGCATATTTACGCGAATATATCGATTATATAGGATAAAATTTTGTTTCGGACGATTATATTTATTATGATATATTTTACGCATGACATTGAAAACAACGTGACGATTTCATTTACAATACTTTATTTTCGCGTAAATAATATATTGTTTATATTAATACTAATACTCTATACGATTATTTAGAAAAAACGTCATCAATAATTTTAACATTGAAGTTTTTTTTGGGAGGGGGGTTGGAGAGGATTTAGTTTTATTTTAATTTAATATTATATCTCTACTCTTTGTTAGAAATACTTGCGCATCACATTAGTTGTAACGTTGGTAAATTTTATTAGTTATCGAATAAAATACAAATATAGCATAATTATTAACTTATAAGTATTTTGTGTAAAACGTTTATAAAAAAGTATATTTGGAATAAACTAAAAGATTTATAGTTTTCACGTGTTTTTCGACATTAGGTTTTAGTGACTTGGAAACTTCTATTATTTCGTTATAATTGACTACATATTCGTATTTTACCGACTCGCGTAGTAACAGGTTAATAATTACGATTACGGGCGTTTTAAAACAAATCGACGATAAAAATATCAAAAACTTTAATAATCTCGCGCGTACGTAAATAATAAAAATAATAACATTCGTCCGAAAAAAAAAATTCGGTACGCGTATAGTTTCTATAACGCGCGGACGTTTGATACGATTTGTATTCCTTTTATTTTTTATTTCGTTACGACCTAAATGTCAAAATTAACGTCAGTTTTAACTTGGATTTATGTGTGTTGTTGAACGTACTCGGGTTCGGCTTTATTTTGCGACTGTACTGGTGGAGTTTAGTTTGTGCCCATACGGGAAACAAACCCATTAATATTTTGGAATTCGTCTAGGATTTAGGACGGATATATGGGCATGCGTTAAAAGTCTATACATATTACAGTGTGTATATGTGTGTGTGTGTGCATGTTTGCGTACGTGCGTATGTGCGTATATGTACGTGTGTTTGTATGTATACAACACGATCGTGATAAGACATGAGGCTACACGGTTAAGTGAACAATTATATTAAGTGTGTCGGTTTTAACCATATAATGAACCTGATGGAGTGTATGGTCATCGATATTGTTTCGTTTTGTCATCGAGTCAATTTTGAAGAGCTCGAATTCTATATTGCTTTTCTGTTAACGAAACAAACAAACGAAAATAGCACGAGCACTTAATGTTCTATATCATATCCGAATTCCATTATTTCGCTTAGGTATTACTTTTTTACGTGTATCGTATATTTTGAATTTCGACTGACACGCGGGATCCGAAGTTTTGTGAAAAAGGAAATAAGTCGATTTCATCGCGAGGGAACACGTTGCACGAAGTCGAGAACATCGATTACTGGTGTAGCGAGTGGCGTGAACCGGGTCGGTAAATGTAGACGAAGATGTAAATTTAATTTGAAAGGGTTACCTATGTGGAAAAGAGCCACTACGTGTATTTACGCGAGTAAATTGTCAAACTAAAGATGTTTAGAGTTGAAGGAAACGAAATTCTCGTATTTTGGGCAGGGGTGGAAGTTCGTCGTGTAGTTAGGGTACAGTAGGGTAAGTGTGTTTATCTCTTCCGCGATAACGCGTCACTTTAAACGCGATAAAGTAATAAAGTCCAAGTGTGAGTTCGTTCAATGAAGAAAAAATCCATAAGCTGTAGCCTTTCAAAGAACTTTTTCATTTTTACGAAACTTTTTTACGTATATACAAACAAATTTCTCGTTATGATATTCTCTCTTATATATAGGCTATAGTCATTGAAATAATAACATAACGATACGGTTATATCGTCTATCGGTATTGTTAGTCATAGTTTTTCAATTAGTTCGTAACTTGTACGAATTTCTCGGTTTTTTGTTTTACGACAAGAATAAAAATATAAAAGAAACATTTAGAAGACCCGACTATTCGAAAACTATTGACTATATATGCTAATTTCACGTGACTCCGTTCGTGTCACAGCTCGCATACCTACCCATATTTCGCTATTCACTCGATCCGTTATCTCGAATAGATGTTGTAGACAGTAAAAACGCGCGCGAAACTACGGGTTTTGATCATCGGACTCGATAGGGAACCGCCGCATAACAACACTAACATCTGCAAACTCCATTTCGACCGAGAATTTCGAGAAAAACGTTAATTTCCGTAAACGGTGGTGACCGCACGCGAATACCCGAATGTATAACAAGTATACAACTATATGTTCGTAGAAAATTACGAAAACGACGCCAAGTTGATACTTTGTCGAGCGAATTACCAGTGTTATTTCGACGGTACGTCAAAAAATCGTTTACGTTACAACGTAAATTCTAAGTACGTGGAAAAAACGAATTAAAAAGTTACCGATTTGTTTTTTTTAATCACCCGTCGGTCCGCCATGGTTCCTATCGCGGTTATAATAATAGTACGCGAAATAATAGAACGAAAAATAAAGACCTACTTGAAATGCTTGTCTATAAAAAACGTTTTTGTATTCAGAGCGTTTCCACCATCGTGTACTACTCCAGTATCGACAACAAACAGCTTCGGGCCCACGGTATTCATTCGAACCGTCGACGTACCCGTTTTTCGTTAAGTCAACTGTATAACGCGCACGAATATTACGCGGCGCGATTACTATTACGTTCCCGTCCACGTCGCCGCGTTTGATTTACGGCAAAGACGATTTAACGAATCGACTCGTTCAACCGCGCGCCTTGTTCGATTATTAACGAGCGGCAATTGCGCGTCTTTGGCGTTTGGAAAACGTGCGTTCGCCACCATCGACAACGTTCGTCGATGTAAATGACTTTTCGTTCGAAGTACGTTCCAACGGATAATCGGTTTGGTTCGGTTAAACGTTACCTTTTTTAACTCGGTTGTTACCAAGGTACTCGCGTATAAATCCACCGTGGTACGGTGATAGATTATAATTACGCGGCGTTTACGCGAGCCGACGACGGCATTGCGCGAACGTTGTTCCCGGGCGATGAACCGTCAAACCGATTTGACGGACCGGACGAACGACAAACGGGTACTTACCTCCACACGGCCAAGGTGACGGTGAGCCATATGGATATGGTGTGGAACGCCTGGGAAAAGTCCGAGTGGAGCAACACGAACAGCGACCAATTGTAGGAGAACCGGTCGGCGCGCGGATAGTCGGCGGGCCGGAGGTACATGTGATAGGCGAACGGCACGTACTCGATCATGACCAGCAGGTCGGCCACGGCCAGTCCGGTGAGTATGGCGTTGGTGGGCGACACCATTTCCTTCCGGGTCAGCACGGCGATATTCAGCACGTTGGCCACCGAACCGAAGGCGCACACCAGCAGACTGGCGTAACCGTGGTAGTGCAAATACACGTCGTGCACGTCCACCAGCAGGTCCCCGCAATAAGGAGACGCGTTGCCGCCGGATGTCCCGTTACCGCGTTCCATCGGTGGGTACCTGTCGCAACCGAAAGTCTCCGTCACGCCTAGTGAACGTCGCCGCGTTCAACGATCGACCGACGACGAATAGTGGTGGCGGTGGTCGCGGTTGCGTAACCCTAGTACTTTCGCGCGAGTTTTCCCAATAATTACGTACGTTTCAAAAAAAAAATCCACGTCCCGATATTTTACCGAAAATATCGAATTATTCAACTCCCCCCCCCGTCCCGTGGCGAATCTTTGAACCGGTTTTTGTACGTCGGCTCAACGTATTAAAAACGCAAATACGGGCGGCGCGAATAACGGGCGCGATCGCGTAATCAATGTTTCGACACGTTTCGCGTACATCGTACACGGATCGTAATTGCTAGTTTGCTAGTCACGTTGTTTTCGTTCATTCAAACGCCGTATACTCGAACGAACAGAATTAGAAACGGAATAAAATGTCCGTTACGCCGCGTTATTTGTTTCTAGTCGTTATCCGGCGAAATGTTTTACAATTACTCGCGTTCGTTATTTTTTTTTTTTTTTTTTATTTTGACGAGGGTGAGCGGGAGAAAAATGCGATTGTTCCTAGAGTTGTGTAAAAAGGGTACCGCTCTGGAATTTTATTTAAAAAATAGTATAACGCATTTTTCGTACGATTTATTATTATTATTATCGTTATTAGATAATTAATAAATTGCGGTCAAAGTATCAGAACGTTGAGTTCGTGGAAAAAGTTACGTTTAAAGTTTTATCATTAATATGATCAATTTTCAACTTTTCGACGTTTATACACAACACATAATACTTTCTTTAATTAAATTTGACTCGACGGCATATTTTGTGAATACATAATATATATATATATATATATATATATATATATATTATAATAAACAAACAATAAAGTTCATTAGTAATTTTATTAACTTTAGAGGACCTCGAAGAATTCCCCAGTAATACGAATAATATTGTATAATAACGCGTAATAAACGTCAAATTACAATATATTTAGTAGCGCACTACGACTGACGAGATACGTTTCAAATGCAATTTCGTTCGATTATTCCGACTTGAAAGACTTATAGTCTTTTTTACATTTCTATTTATCGTCGAAGAATATAAAAGAATCCAGCGGGTAAGAATTATTTTGGGGATTTCCGTTTTAATTAACGTTATTCATTTTATACGAGCACAGAGTACGCCGAGTGGAAAAATGTTTTATCCATTCATACACTCGTGGATTTTTTAGCTAATAATTAATAATATATATATTCCCGTACTCGACGATCCAAGTATTTCGTCCCGCGCAATTTATATCGTTCGCAATTTTATTATTATTTGTTTCTAATTTAATTCTAAACTTCCGTGTTTTGTTTATTGACGCGCTCCGTGATTTATTACCACGTATTACTTTTTCCGCGAACGAAATATTATTATTTATTATAGAAACGAAGACTGAAAACCGTTTGGAGGAGACCTACTGTTATGATAAAATTACGAGACATACATACGTATCGCCGGGAGAATAACAGAGGCGGTTGTTTGAATGCAAAATATACACAATTGGTATAGTTTATCGACATTTTCACAATTTTCACCCGAGGCATATTTGGAATTTTAATTTCGAAAAAAAGTTGTTGTTCTTCTTCGGAGTAGACTATATTACCGAGAAAACACTACGCTTTGCAAAATTAAAAAGCCCAAGTCTCAGAATTTCGTCAAGATGACAAGTATACGTATAATAATGTATAATTTTTTCCCCTAAGTAGTGTGCGAAGTAAGACAGCTGACTGGTTGAAGTTGATAGAAACGATTACAAGCGTCATTAGCAATTACGAAATTTTTTTAAAAGGGTGTACGGAATTTAGGATATTATATATATATAAAATTGTATATATTATAACACTTCCTAAGATACGAGATAATATAATGCGCATATTTTTACATATTATTCTGTTCTATTTTTATGTACGTAATATATTTTACGCGCCCGTAAATACTATTATATAAAAATAATAAACTGGTACGTTTATAAATCGTAAAACCGAGAAACTATTTTGATGCAATTTCCACAGAAGTGTTGTTTATGTTTTTTTTTTTTTTTTTTAACAGTATAGGGTCATTCTCGTTTTAATATCTCATCGTCGTCGTCAAATGGACAAAATTACAAGAATAGTAGTTTCGCGAATATGTGCCGGTGGTATCCTTGACAACTAATTGTAACGACAAATATTTCGAAAAATAAACGTATATACGTCCGACAGAGTTTTTTAAGCGCGATTTTATATCGGAAGATTGAACAGTTTTTTGTTTTTTGTTTTTATTTGCCGAGCGAAGGATATTGTATTATAGACGTTTTGTAACGTAATAAAGTTCGATACAAATAATAAATAGTTACGGAAACGTCGAAATTTAAAAAGGAACGGTTGTCCCGAACGAGTTTAAGAAAATTCTTCTCGACAGTGCGGAACAAACATTTCGCGTTCTGGGAATCCGACTCTCCGAGCTTCTAGAAGAAACTTGCCTTCGTACCATATATCTCGTCCGACTAGCCCTTCCAATTCAAACATTCCTAAAAGTTTCTTCTAAAAATCTTATTTTACAATCGCAAGAAATTAAACGGCGGATCCCAATAGTTCAACTTAGATATGTATAGGAATAGATTTGGATTGGTTCTCAAGCGGGTAATATTGCACGTAGGCTTATCGAGTACTGGCAATGCTCTCAAGCCACTCACTCTCTGTGCTATGACGAATGTACGTTTATCCGGATGTTTTCTACTTTAAGTCGCCGGCAATCGTTAATAATTAATATTACGTACGTTCGTAGCTAAATAACTTATAGGAGAATTAGTATACAAAAATGTACGTTGCGTATACGCGATCTAGCAATATCGAAAACGTTTCCGAGCGACCGCGAAACGGGCGAGCGTTATATTTCCCCGTGAATTATACGAGGTACGTGTTACTTTTACGATTACGGGGGACAAGGGAAGGGAGCGTAAAATTCGCGAAGAGTCCCTCGAGATACACGTTTTCCATTATTCGCGTAAGACCTATTTCTCGGCGACGGCGTTCGTTTAAACGAACGGCAAATTTGCGTTTTATTTTTACCAACGAAATATACGCCGGCATTGATGTCGTGTAGGGAATTCGTTATATTTTATCCTATTTTTAGACCCGGCGGCTAGACGAAAGATGGACCACTAAAAACGAACCGAATTTAATTAAATTTAATGTCGGCTGCACATTTTTCTCCTATCGTTTAACTCAATTAAGGGAAGCCTAACGACGACGGGGACTCCTTTATAACGCCACTGCATTCATACCAATCAGATTTCGATAGTTTTGTTTTTCGTTCAAACTTTTTACATTGGACTCGGAGTTTCGATAAAATTGAAACATTTTGACGTTCGGAAAATACGTCTAGAAAATACTTACGCTCGTAATTGTTCAAACGTATATTTTATACACCGAAAAGATTAACGATAAAATTAACGGACTAGTCAAAGGCGGAAATTCGAAGGAAAGGTTTAGTAAATACCGAAATATAAAAACGTTTTTCGGGTATAGTAAATATATTCCGTTGTAAGAACAATAATAATACGCGACACTAGTCTGAAGAAATAATATATGGCGTATGCAAAATCGTATTTAACGGATGTTTAAAATGACACACACACAAATACATTACGTCGTAGTCGTTACAAATTATACCGCTGTGTATATACGGGGGGTTTGAAATGAATAGTGATAAAAAAATGTCGAGAAAAAATGCGTTTAAGCCACGAGGGACCGCGTCGAAACCGATTTGTCATAGACGAACGGAGAAAATCCCGCCGTAAAATTGTTCGCCGGAAAAATGTGTATTCGAACGATTTCGTTGTTAAAGATTTCACCGGTATTTATTTCGTTTCCATCTCGTGATCCAATGTTTTTAAACGTTCCCGTGAAAATGAAAACGTGTTTCGTTTCGGCCAAAGAAGTAATATATAATTTTTCGCGAATACGATACGTGGCGTACGGCTGGTAACGACGAATCGCGCAAATTCATTTCGACCACAATCGGCTGTAACACCGCGCGTGCAAAATATACGGAAAACGACGGTCTGATCATCGGCCTCTTCGCGGACGCGCTCGACCCAATATATTTGATCACCATCATCTCCCTCGCCTTTATCCCATCGGGGTCGGTCACGTTCGTTCGATCTCCGACACCTTTCACACACCAGCAGTCCTCATATCTTCATCACCCACTTCTTCTTTGGTCTTCTCCCTTCAATATTCATTTCCGTAACAGTTCATATCGCTTCCGACTCTTCTCTCCCCACGCCCATCTAAGTCTATTCTCACTCGTCTTATCCACTATCGACGTTACTCCTATATTCGTTTCTTATCCTATCTTTCGTCGTCACCCAATATATATATATATTATAAGACGGAAATTGAACACCGTCGTAGCGCCCGTTACCATTATCGCGTGGGATCGGCACGAAGGATTTCGTAAACGTTCGAGATTGTTTTCGAGTAATCGTCGATTACTACCACGACGACCTTAGTTCGCCCAACACGAGCGAGTAGCACTACTACGTACATATTTTCGTACGTCGCGACGAAATACGTATACATATATATATATATATAATACGACGAACCGAAATTCGTGCGCACTAACGCCGTTTATTAAATTTAAAAAAGGCAAAATAAAAAAGGGAAATTTCGCGTATCCTGATCGAACGTGAAATATAAATAACACTTTGTGGAAAATAGCGTATAGTGGATATTTCCATTGTAAATCATATCGTAATACGCGGGGACGGTTCATTCGAGACGATAAAAACGAACATGTAATAACCGTACGTATACGGGCGTGTCGTGTGCGAAGCGACATTTCCTCGGGGTCCGAGGGAAATGAGAATATATATTTCGCTCGGAACGTTTTCTAAATAGACTTCGTCACGAGTTCGTCGCACAATAACCGGGTGACGGCGTTATTACGACAGTGTGGCGTAAAATCTGTGTACGCCCAGTGCGAGATCGTCCGAGACACGGCATACGTTAAATCCTAAATCACGACGTAACGTAATCGTTTTCCGATTTTACGACGCGACGGTTTGGCGGATGTAACTTCGCGAATATCGATAGAATATTGGCCGTTACCGTTCGGTGGTTATTCGCGCATTTTCTCGCGTCGATCGGACGAGATGACTATACCGAACCACCCGAACGAAAATTAATCGCGAACATTCGTAAACGTTCGCCGAAAATACGTCCGATATTATTCGCCGACTATTATTTATAAACGCTTTTCCGAAAAAAATACAAAATTATAGAGGCGGGGCAAATTTTCAACGGACGTGGTCGTCCGCAGCGCCCGGCCAAACCAATCCTCGTTTTAAAATCTTTTTCTAAACCCGTAACGCAATTTTTTCACTTCGATATATAAAAACGCGTTCAAATTCCAACGTACCTTTAACGGATACTACACGCGCGTATATTTCGCGATCCTAAACGTAATTTCCAAACGCGAACCCGTACACTATTTCAATCGGCACTTTTCGCGCGTTTTGACGTTGCGAATTCATATCGCCGTAGTGTTTGGTCGATCGATTTTCGGCTCACCAATACGTCGTTTAACGATCTGTCAGGTTCCACGCCAAATTACGGTGGCCGCATTTAAAGCCA
Source organism: Geopemphigus sp. TES_GeoC_2020 (assembly GCA_025469175.1). Taxonomy (NCBI): domain Eukaryota; kingdom Metazoa; phylum Arthropoda; class Insecta; order Hemiptera; family Aphididae; genus Geopemphigus; species Geopemphigus sp. TES_GeoC_2020. The sequence continues at coordinate 17,377 of JAIPRN010001800.1, forward strand.
AAGTTATCGCTTACCGACCCGAGGCGTCGAGAATCGGTTATTTTTTGATAATGACGAACGTCGTAACGGGAATTTCGTAAATTTTCGGGCCCGAGTCATTACCGCCGAATGCATAAACGAGCGCGTTTGAATTTTTCGTCGCGACATAATTTACGATCCGCGCGCCATCGAAATTCAAATAATAATTATAACGGGACGTTCGTTCGAGCGGCGAACGGGAACCGCGTTTAGCGACATTTCCGCGTCCAAAATACGGTTCCGTTTAAAACGTATAATTAACGAACGTCGCGTGGATTGTTTGTCGTCCCGTCGTCGGTCGTAGTGGCGGGGAAATGTCATTCGCGAATCGACGGCGTCGCTATATAGTTATGATTACCGTTCGGACGAATTCCCCTTTGATTTCCGCGGCGACGCGGACCGACCAATTATCGCTGGGCGAGTCCGAACGAAATCGACTGGGCCTACCGCAATCGCGCGCTCCGAAAACCGAAACGAATTGCCGGGGAATGCTCGTCGGACCGTTAGTGTTCGGCGCGCACGCGCGACAACGTGACACGGGTCGCGCGAATCGTTCGAGAAATGTCGGCCACGCGTGTGGTATTCGTCTCGTACGACCGTATACGTTTTAAGTTCCTATCGTTTCGCGTACGGACAATAAGTAAGCTACGCTGTAATTACCGTTCGTAAGCGCCGCCGTTATAGTTTAATTCTATACCGGTAACGCAGCCACTTAAGTATTCGAACGTCGCGTAGTTAATCGAGAGAAAATTATTCACCGCGTTCTCGCTACGCGCGTAATTGATTGTGATCAGACTACGCAGTAATAATATCGCCGCTCAAATAGGTTACAAATGTTGACGATATTCTGTTAATGTGGGGCACGGTGTGTGGCACCTTACCGCCGTAATAAATCGGCGAGGTCGACATTTACGGATAATTATCGACGATGGTTTTTGCACGAAAATATCGCAATCCGTTGTAACAGCGGCGAACATTTACGCGTGAATCGTCATCACGAGCGTCGTTGTTTTACGATTGCGCGAAAAACGTTCGAGATTAAGCGTTTAAGGTGGGAAAAAAATTAACGTTCATCTAATAATCGTTTTTTAATGTACGACACGGGACGCCGCGGTTTCTGTATTTCCTTTCGGTTTCTTTTCGACTCGACGACGTCCGTGAGTTTTACAATACGCAATAAGACGCGCGTCGTATTTACTTTAAATAATATTCGCTTCGTCGTGACAACGTTTATAAACCCGTGAAAAATATCTTTCGCCGTATGAGTTCGAATTTTCATTGACCGTTGATTTTTTATTAACGGCGTCGCTTCACCGTACGGTACAATACGTCGCGGACAGAAGTAGGCGTTCGGTTATTTTTATCGAAATATTCCGAAATTAGAATCGTAACGTTCGTCACTCGGGGTTTTTCCCCTTAAATCCGCCATCGATTGTCGCGAACCAACGTCGATAAGGTATTATTAAATCGTACGGAAGATCGGGTGGAACGAAGCGCGCGGTATTTTCTTGGAAAATTGTCTCGGCTACTTAAATTGCGCAACACTGCGCCGGTGATAATCATTTATACGCGAAATTATCGAAAATTCTATACGAATTCGTAAAGCGCGCGCGGTATACGGTATACTTATAATACGCACTATGTATTCGAGTACGGATTTTCAAATTACATTGGTTACGAAAGTGTACGGTCCCGATACAAAGGCCGGTAAGTGGCGATTCGCTGACTTCAGGACGAGAGTCCGCGGCACGTTATTATCGTTGCATTTCAAAGTAACAACAAAAAAACAGATTTTCAACCGATCTCGGTTTACCCGAAAATCGAACTACGCTCGCTTCTTTTAGCCCTCGATTTCCCGTCCCGTCCTCTTAATTTCCAATAAATGTTGGCGATTTTCCGTGAAGTTTATCACACTCTATCATACACACACAATACATATTATCGTAGTTCACCGATGATCGACAAGGCCTACGAAATACGCTCGTTTTGTTTTACCGGTTAACTTAACGCGATCGTATGGTTCCGGTCGATTGTAAAATGGACACGTTTTCCGCACAGAGTGTTAAAACGTTTGTTTCTCGGGTTTTCGCGTTGACGTTATTATCGGTTACCGCGCCTTATCCGAAAATCAATTATCAGACGGTTTACTATAGCGGTTTTATGCGCCCGATAACGACGTGTAAAATATGTATACGTAGTTGATCATTTTTTTCCCTCGCTGTTTTTTTTTTTGACGATATTCTTTTCATTCCGAAAGTTTCTCGTTCAATCAAAATGTCCAGCGCACGTACCCGGGGCATAACTCTCTCGCGGTGGCGTCGAACCGTTCATTTTTAAAACGGACTAGAACGTTCGAACGCCGCAGACAATGCCGCGATGTGACGACGATAAGGACAAAAACGGTTTCCAAGGGTTTCGACCGTTAACTAATGCATTCATATACGAGACGTATAATATTATATAACGTATTACGTTATATTTTATACGGTTAGGTCTTGGGATCGCACCTAGTCGTTTTTGTATACATTTGATACTTCGTAATATCTTAGCGAACGAATTTCACGATTCATGTACCGGGTATTTAATCGTAGTAATTTTAGCTACAATAGCTTTGCAGTATATACCTACCCGTCGTCGAAATAAAACATTTATAATATGAAAATCGGCGAATCCGAAATACGATTATTTTCCTTTACGCTAACGTTTATATAATAGTTATTACCGAAATGTGCAGTAAACGAACACTATTCTTATGAAAATATTGTATTTTGTAAAGGTTTTTGGGGGGGAAAAAATAATTAGAACGTTATATTTTAGTTTTAAGTAAAAGAAATAATTCGACAGTTTTTTAGAACGTTTATTATTAGAAATATACGGGAAAAAATTGAAAAACTTTTTTCTCGACAATTTGATTTTTGGGAATACCGAACATTTTTATCGGGGCAGCATTCTTGTGTACAACGTTAATGTAATTTTTCTTTAAATATAAAATTATTTAATATACAAATTTATAATATAAAAATAATTAAACATTTTTTTTCAAATTAAATATAAAAGATAATTTATAGTTTAAATTTTGTACGCCAAAGAGTATAATTATATAATACAATAGCGTTGTTAAACTTTATTATTTTTAGAAATACGTCAAAAATGCTAAAAAAAAAACGAAAAATACAAAAAGTGTCGTTAATAAAGTTGTATACATACCTATTTGAAATATATCTGTAGCATATCAAAGAAAAATGTATTGAAATCCGAGTCGTAATCACGACTCTTTTCATAAAAAAGAAAATGTTTGAGATCTCACAAAGAACGAAAATAATCAGTTTGGAAGTTTATTATATTCTACGTAATTTTTTATTATCTTCGTAATATTTACGTCATTTTGGTAATAATGCGATCAATCTTGCGCTAAATATAACATTCTGAAAAAATCGGCTGTCTTCAATTTTTTTTCTATGTTCGTAATTTAACGAAATTCGGAATTTCGAGACCGAATAAACTATATAATCTATATAGGCGTATATAATATTCTAAGAACAAAGTTTAAAAATTTTTAAAATCATTAATCACGATTATTTTCGAAATGTTAAAAGTACATATTTTCGGCGAAATGGCGAATGACTTTTTCATTGAAATTTACGGCATAAGCGATTTCGGTATTTAATTTGTATTTTTTTCTCACTGGTATAACTTATTTACAGATAGTGTACCAAGACGTTTTTAAATTGCCATAACTAGTATTGTCTAGTATTCCTATAATAATTTCATCTAGAGAGTATAAGGAACGTAAGTGTTTTAAAACGTATAAAAATATTTTTTAGGAATTCCGCGAACAACGATTGATCGTCGAATCTGTCGTTTTTGGCTATTGAAAAACAAACGTTATCGATAGATCCTACATTTATTGACGAAGTAATTGATCACAACGAAAAAATCGAAAACTAGATTTAATTTACGAAAGAATATGAAACGGTACCTATGCAATATCTTAAGTAGAAACAAAATGTTTACGTATGTATATACAATTGTCTATCGAAAAAACAATTATTTTTAATTTGTATACCTTAATCCTGAACCAAAGCTTCGGCATTGCGCTTAAGTATTACTAAAATCTATTTACAGAATAGAATTACGTTTGAACAGAATACTAAACGGATTGTTTATTAATTGAACGCCCGCGTTATTATCATTTTAACGCCTTTGTCTTATAAGCGTTTACTGTTATTAAAAATATACTAAATGTACACATATTCTATCATTTCTTTTAGACATCTATCCACGTATAGTACACATTTCTCTAAACACAAACGCCTACGAGGTATGTTAGGTATAAATATTCCGTCGGCTAACTGAAATTCGAATTATTTTAATTCTATACAATTGCGAACAACGTTAAGTTCAGATATTAGAAAAATTACGTTCAAATAAAGACGGCATAGTTCAATTAAAGCGTACCTAAGCTCGTAAGAAGGAATTGTATGACATTTCAATCTGGACAAAGTCACAAATTATACGAGTATGTCGTTATCGACGAATACACGAAAATGCAAACACAAATCTATCGAAAGTCATTTTGTTTCGTACTTAACTATAATTTTACGAAAAAAAACCGGCGCTTTTTCAGTTATCAGTTATTACATTTTCGTAATTTTCCCCCATTTCGTTTTGTGAGAAGTGTAAACGGTAGTTGTCGAACGAGTGATTTTCAATTCATTCTCGGTAAAATTGCGCGTAACGGATACTAGAACGGACTGGAAACGAAATTAACGTCGGTACGAAAATATTCGATTAATAGGCCGCCATTTCAGATTTCAACACGAACGGAACGGAGTAGGAGACGAAATATTATCGAAGCGTTCCTCCGAGTTGAATTCGTTTACAATTTTACGGTACGTGAATATTTTCGACGATTTTTATTCCGTACGACGCGTGTAAAAGTTCCGGAAACGTATTTTGAAATCTATGTAAATTCGCCAAAATATTATAAATTATTTATCGAATTTGAACGAAAAACTTTATACTTATAATTTAACCGCGCAGAAAACTTTGGATATTAATTGACGATAATATATTTCGTAAATAATATTATATTACACGTTAATCTCGTCCTTCGCTGAATACCAATTTCGCCCTTTTACCCCGAAATCAACTTTATACTAGAAACATCTCTTTTCATCATATCGCCAGACTTTCGAATTTTAATAATTACGCGCGATCAATCATATTATATATTACAAGAGTTTAAGCGGACGACGAACTTATTTCACTCAATATATTTGATATTACTAAACCGTAATAACGTAAACGCGTATTTAATTCACGCGGACAACATTTTCTAACGTCGTGACAATTTCGTGTTACGAACGAATATTATTTTATTAATATATTTATACGTTAGGTACCGAATACACATACGCGTCGTAATATTATAAACCGAATTTAATAGTAATGACCGTGCACGGTATTACGTGTTAGGATATACATTTTTTTTTAAAAATTACCTCCGAATATCAATTAAATTAAACATATCGCATTGTTTCTCGACGTTTATTATTTACGACAATTTTTTAGATACACAACCGTTTAACGAATATTCGCCCTGAATTTCTCCGTTACTTAATCTTCGTGACAGTCTTACGCATCGTTTTTTTTCAATATTAATCGAACAAAAATAAAAGACGTCGTAAAAATATTAAAAACGTTTAATTATTTGTCTCCGAATACGAATATAAAACGTACCACCATTCGCCGCTTTCGAGTATACGAGAATAAATAATTATTACCGGTTATCATTAATAATATTTTGTTCGAAAGAATATAAATAAATCATCGCGCGTTTTAATTCGAAAATTTTATAATCATCCCCGCGGAAGTTTGTAACGCCGTCGAATTTGTTCATTTCAATATTTATTAAGCTAAGTTTGGAATTCGCAAAGAAAAACCGTTCTAATCCGTTTCATAAAATGCGATATGGATTTATTTTTACTTCAAATGCTTGGACGCGTTCGATCCAAGATTATTCAAATTTTGAAGTTACTTTATTTTTATTATGTTTTAAAGGCATTAGAAAGACGCCGGTGGAAATTTTATTTTTATAAGCGTCTAAAAATTGAATTTCGTCAAAAATTGATTATTTTCAAGCTTAAACGACTATTTAATTTTATTTTCACAACGCGTTTCGGATTTAAATTGGAAAACCTACAAATTGAATAAGAGCCAATCATAACATTACTCTAATTATATTTTAAAAATCAATATAATTGGGTAGGATATTTTTTTACGGATGTGTACGAGATTGAAAACGCAAAATTGAAATCAAATTTTTCGTTTTCATAATATCAGTAAGTATTGATTGACTCCCACTTCGTTCTCATATCCGTCATTGGGTGAGATTCTTATCGATATTTTAAGACACGATATTATTAATAAACGATAACTCGAATGAAATATCACGTTATGCTATTGAATAAAAAAGTGATTTTGTATTATTGATAACGTAATTGATATTTTTAGCAAATTTTCGAACAAATTGGTCTGTAGAATACCGTTATAATAACAAACGAGTGTATATTGTTTATTTTTCAGTTTTTATTTTTGTGTTAGCTTATTTATATTTCGAACAATTACAAAGCTAAGTTATTACGTATTTCGTAATAATCATGGAAAAAATAAGAAAACGTTTAATATCGAAAATATTCGAACGATTATCTGGTAAAAACTAGCCTAATCGAAAAGATGACGAAAACTATCAATAAGAGAAAAGATTATAGATAGTCATATGGTTGTAGTATAACGTAAGTGATTGTAAAAATCCAAAGCGTAACGCGATTGATTGAAACAAAAAACGTGTCACGTTCGAATTGAAGTTTCCCCAGAAATTATAAATTTAATTTCACAACAAAATGGTACTCCGGGGACCGAAATGCTAAAAACTTTTTAAAAATATTCGTTAAAAGTTGCCGGAATTATGGACGAAATATTATGTATATAAATATTCGTTACGTAATTAATATAAATGCTCGAAATCGATATGATTTAATACGTTCGAATAACGACATTATTCACGAGAGATCAGTAAAAACGTTCCCTCTTTATTAAAATTCGAACCTTTTTTTACGTAAATAATTTAGTTCTTAAATATTAAGCCCAATGATAAATGTTAAGCGACTTCGTAGTTAACGTTATTGATTTATTATGTGCCTAAAAATATTAGACGTAAGAAATATGATAAAACGTCTTCGATAACACTCGCCTCTCGTTTCGATTGGATAAAGCCGAGCACGGGAAAAAAGACGCGTTAATATTTAACTCACCGACGGCGCATCTTTTTGCAAACGAAAATCCGGTCGGATACGATCCCACCGTTTTATTATTGTATGTTGCTCACGAAATAAAATATAGAATTAATCGTTCGCGTGATGTACGGTAAATTAAGAAAACGGTTGTAATCCGTTTTTAATACGTCGCCTTTTCGTTCGTTACGCTCGCGTGTTTTAAATCGTCGCTAAAACGACACCATATACTCGTTACCGGTAGCTGTTGCGCCCCGGAACGACGGGCGGAATGGCCTAATGCAGGCGACAGTTCTCTAGGAATAATTCGACGGCTCGTTCCAATACATTCCCCGCGATCGAAATACAACCGACCCGATTATTATTACGCGCCGTTAAAAAGTTCAACGTCGTCATTTTTGAAGTTTAATCGAACAACCGGTTTACGTGTGTTCCCCGTGTCGTTTCGGTAGATTCGTATTTTTGTTTTCGTCGTAAACCAACCGTCGGCCGACCATCGTTTACTCGACGTCCTCTTTATATTCGTTTCGTCGAAAATCGTTCCCAAGGGGGGCGGGGAGGGCGCGAAAATAATTTATTTCTTCTTAACGCGCTACGTAAAACCCGAACTGGCGCAGCTCATAACGCGTAATCTCTAATAATCGTCTACTGTATACGTACGTATTTCCCTAATCGTCTAAACGTGATATATCCGTTATCGGTAAGCTTTGGGTTATATTTGATACTTATCGATCGGCGAGTTAAAAAAAGATAAAAACGAAAACGTACACGACGCGTCGCCGCTATAATCGTTGTTTGCCCAAAAGCTCGTAACGTAATCGCATCGCGTAGTGTTATAATTGAACCGATACGAATTAAAATTCCTCCGTAGTCCCCCGCCGTATTGGTGGGGTGGCCGTAAAACGGTAAAATAATATCAATAATACAAACGACGACCGTTATAAAATGTTTCGTAATAGGTAACCACCGGTGCGTAGTTTCGGTACGTCAAAAACAAAACGTTTTAACGTCCGTAAAAATAGTCTCGGCGTCGACGTTGAAATCGTTTTCGATTCCGGTCGCTCGACGAATTCGCAAAATAGACGGTAAACGTGCGTCGCCTGGATCGTCGGCAACGTAATCGTAATCGTCGTTCGGCGAATGAACAACAATCTTCGATTCTCGGCATCTAGATTTGTAAATAGTTCCGATAATGGCGCCGTCCACTTGTATTCGTTTCGTTATTCCAACACGGATACCGTACGTGTGCGCGTCGTATTGATCTTTCGAATATTCATTACGAAAATTACGTCTTACTTTTCGAGTACGTAAAATATCGCTTATAAGCGTATTGGATACGGTCGGTAATTTCGCGCGACCCGCTTTTTTTTCGATATCGGTTCTTCGGCGCTAAGTGCTTTATTGTGTTACCGCGCGACGTATTTATTTATATATCACGATAGACAATATAAACGCGTTTCGACGTTAATAGTATGATATCGTGTTACCGGATACAGTTGTACCAGTTTACTTTTACGCGAAATTTTATGAATTCCGCGAACGAACCGCGTACGGACCTTTAAATATTTATAAAATATTAATTCGCTTGCGGTACTGGGTACCAAAATAAACGCATTAAGTACTATAATAAATTACGCCGAAGGAAAAATCGATTAGGCGGCGGCCACGTGTGTAAAAAAACCGGCGTTGTAGTTCTGAACCGGCCATTTTTTTATTTCGGAAACGTTCGAATTTCTCGGCGTTTTTTTCTTCTACGTTCTTCCGTCGGCAACGGATTTTCTAAAATTTTTATTTAGTCAATTTTGTACGGTATCGTACAACGAGCTCGTATTGTATTTTCGGAATAAACTAATCGTTCTTTAAAAAGGTCGCTAAAAATAAAACCTCGGAATTCATTTTTACCAAAAAAAAAAAAAAACACGAAGAAACCACGCTTTGGAATTCGATTAATTTTTTTAAAAATCGAAATTGGACTAATGGAAGTATATTTATTTATTCCTGGTCGGTTTACTAACCGAAACGCACGAAAAAACGAATCATTTCCAATTCCCTTAAGACCTATGTACCACGTTGATTTCGACGGCAACTTACGTTTTTTCCTATAATACACTCTATATAGCATATATATATAATACACTAAGTGAATTAAATAAACGAAAACGTTTTTTTTTAATTTTTAATTTGCAAAACGTATTTGGTTAGCGGTCGAGAAATGTTTACTTTTTTAACCGTTTCCCGAGTGTATTAGGACGACGATGACATTTCCCCCGACAATGGCACGCGCGTTATATTGCGAATTAAAATCCTGTTCGGGCCTATCCGTCGTCGTATTATGTAGGACAACGTTTTTATGGTCGTCCGAAGCTAAATAATCGCTTTGTTTCTGATATTAATATATTCGAGTCGCCGAGACAACGGAGAAATAACAAAAGAACGATTCATAAAACAGGGCTGATTAAATCGCGGGATAAATACGATACGAACGTCGCTTTGATGAAAACAATAATACGGACGTGAGGATAGAAACGGATATACGGGAAAATTAGTACGCATCTAGTTGGCCGTAATACGGGGGGGGGGGGTGCTATATAATGTAAATAAAACCGCGTGTTAAAAGTCCCGTATATATTTTTGAACGTTCGTATATCGAAAATGGGGGGGGGAGGGAAATATTTAATCGCGAACGGATTTCCGCGATAAATTAGATGAAACGAACTGAAATCTTTTGTCGGAATTAAATTCCATCGAGTAGTTGAATTTTCGCTTTTCCGACGTTTATTAGGTCGCGTTATACGCGTTATTTAACCACGGACGCCAGTAATATTTAGTTTCGCCGTACAATGGCGTCAACGTGTACGTTTTTATACGTTTCACAACGACCACACGCGCTCAATTTCGAAAATTGCCTATCCAATACTCTTTAGATTAACCGCGTTCCCGACTACTCGCTTAACCGTTTTGTTTGTCCGACATTTTTACGAAATATATATATATTTCCCGAAGACGTTCGTTTTTATACGGACGCGTGTTATACGTTTAATAGCCATCTGTTCAGCTCATAGAACATATTTGGCACGGCGTTTCGCGAGCACTTTGGGCGGATAATGGTTTTTTTTTTTTAAATTCCTTGGCACACCCAAGTACTGAACGTGCTGAGCGTTAAAAAAAAAAAAAAATAATTACCAAAAAAAACAAATAATATAAATAAATACCGCTTTCGGAAAGGCGTTTAATAGTTTTACAAACGAACGTTAAAAAACAAACCGTGTGTTTACTTCCGAAGGAGCGAAAAGCTTTTTTTATCTCCGAGCGCGTATTATCGTTCGAGGAAAAATCCTTTTTTACACGAATAATAGTTTTCGTTAGTAAAAGTACGGAATAGAGCGCCTCCGTTTTAATAAATTTCGAATGTTTGTATATTTTGTGGCGCGTCTTTATTGCATGCTCGTTATCACCGTACGACTCGCGTGTTAGGTTTTGATCACTTACACTTTTACTCGTTTTGGTTCGTACGTTCGTTGTTCGTTTTCTTTTATATTATTTCGCGTTAATCGTTTTAATTCGTTCTTTTAACGCGCGTTATATTATTATAGTCGTGTCTTTCTTTACTAACCAATGTCTTTGTTTTTTAACGCGGTTAACGACGTGTCGAGTGGTCACCGTGTGAGAGAACTAGTTTTTTAGTGACTTATATTTACGCGTGGTTTTGTCGGTCGGGAGTTTTATAATTACAATCGAGTCGGCAATACGTAACGGGGGGATACCTCCCGCTGACTGTCGTAAGTGACGGGAAGTTCGTTTGTACAAGTTTTTCCGTTTAAAAATTGCGCAATTTGATCGCGTTCACACGTTGTCGTCCGTTTCCCGAGAAATAAAATAACAACAATTGACGCTCGGTTTTCACTCCGGAATCGACAAGACGATAGAAAACTACCGATTCTTTACGCTAATAAATACATTTCGAAAAACAAACGATAGGTTGGCGACCAAATATAACGGTAATTATTGTATGGGCGAAAGGTCGCGGCCGACATTTCGTTTACTACTCTCCCATTCGAGTCGAAAAAGATAATGGTACGACGACAATCGTAAGACTATTATGTATAGTATAATATACACACGTATATACGTTATATCGTTTAAGTAATTTACGAGAGTCGCTTAAGCTTTTTTCGTTTTCGGTACAAATCTCTTATATTGACATTTTGTGTGTGTGTGTGTGTGTGTACTCGTTATAAGTAATAAACGTATATAATCGGGCGTGTATACAAATCTCTCCTGTCGTTATTCATTGACGGACGACGTGAAATATTCCTCGGGTACATATATCCGCGAGCTTAATTACAACGCGCCATACACGTATACGTCCTATTCCGCGTCACGATTTGAAATCCGTTCGAACCTAACGTTATTTAAATTTTATTATTATATACCCCGGGGCGGTTTGAATACGCGTAGTATTTATTTTATTACTGGCGGCCGCGTAATTTCATTTCCTTTTTGTTAAGTGTAAGGAACGTCACTTGCACATACGCGCGGCGGATTTGTAACTACGCAGCGAATTAACGAATTTATCGCTGTCGGCTGTGAGGGGAGGCGACCCGCGTTTATATTTCGTTATCGATCATGTTTTTAGCGCGGCTTTTACGGATAATCTTTTAGACGAAATTAAAACATCAACGCCGCGGCGTTCAACCCTGTCGTGATCCAGCGATCGATTCGAATTTAGCGTTTAATCGCGCGAACAAATTATCCGTCGTAATTAATTTCAATAGCGAAATTCGAAAATTGCGGTAATCGTTAAATAACGCGACCTCTATAGTCACGTCAGAACCATTTCCGTTACGACGCGAAATTTCTAATTTATTCTAAAACACTTCGATTTCGGTGTCGCGGTTTTTTTTCGGTACGGCAGCAACCGCAGAATGCCTAAAGACGTTCGGCGTTGTAGCTAAAATTCGTTTTTCGTTTTCGACTGTCCATCGGGCATTTCGTTCGGAAAAACGAACTGCCGTCGTCGTCTAACTATACAGACACAGCCCTCTACGTATTGCGTAACATAAATAACGCTACAATATATCGTATAATTATTTCGCTTATAGAAACGAAATTATTTTTCATCTTCGCCGCATTTACGATTATTCAAACAAGTTTTCGAACGTACATTCGCGAAAAAACTATAACGATTTGTCGTTAGAAAATTAGTAATTTTCCGTAGTAATTACATTTCGTTTATTTGTAAAACCGGTAAAACGACAATTAAAAAAAAAAATCGTCCCGAGGGTAGGGGACTTATTATTACGCCGTGTGGTATCTACATATAATATGTCGGCTGAAGTATAAACGCATTTATCGCCGATTGTTGTCGATGGCTTAATGGTTTATTTTTATAAATTATTTTGATCAATTAGGCGATTAAAATTTAGACCCGAACTAAATATACGAAACGGAATAATAGTTTATAAGCGATTAATACATATTTTATTCGTAATTATAAGCCTATAGATAGTTACAATTACCATAATTATACTATTACGCTATATATAATTGTAAACAATTCGCGTAATCATTAAAACACATTCTCGTTGTAGGCAATTTTTAATAAGTCGTTCGATTTTGCCATTAACACACACACACACGTACCTCCGGCATAATAAATCGCGCGAAGTGTCCGACAAGGGGGACGGTAAATTATTTTATTTTTTTCTATAGGGAATATCGGCGGGAGCGAAGTAATTTTTCGTTTTCAGGGTCGAAAACAATTTCCAATCCTCTTTCTGTCTGCGCGTGTGTATAATATTAATTTCGAATTGATTTATGTTCATCGCGAACGCTGTTCCGCAAAAAAATAAAGTCGAAAGAAATCGAATTACGGCGTTGGTTAGAGCGGGCAAAATTTTTACACGAATATCGAAGACGTTGCGTGGTATTTCAATATAAATTATCGAAGTTAAACTTTTAAAACTTTCATTGTACAATAACAATATTATTATTATTTCCACGAAAAATAATCGCGCTCGGCGCAGAAAGTACAACGAAACGAGATTACATCGACGCCCATTTGCGCAATTGTACCGGCTAAATGTAAATCGGCGAATTTCTATAAATGTCCCGGCGATGTTTAAACAAATTTCAGGCACCGTCGAGCCCGTTTAAATAACGTAAAAAGGACTTCCCGCTACCGTTATTTCGAAGCACCGTCCGCGTTCGGTTTATAAATACTTAATGTTCGAGGCGAATGTCCCATTTTACGGAACGTCCTAAACTCCTTCGCTTCCCAAAGTGACGTCCCTTTGTTTTTCCTAAAATTACGTCCGGAATCGTAGAAAATTATCCCCCCGAATACGGGTGGATATTATATAATGTAATACGTTTCTAACGTATTCGAAATATTTCGGTATTCAAAGGATTGAAGCGCGTCCGCGAATTCGGTCCTATTACTTGGCCGGGCCAGTCGTACGCAACGGCAATAGTTAGCGGGACTTTTCAAGCGATATAAACTTCGCGTTACCTTATCGTGTCGCTTTAAAATGTTCGAAACGGTAATCTAATCTAACTTATCCGTACCCGGTGAATTGTTTTAGAACGTTCGTCGTAATTTTTGGACTATAAATTTGTAACGCTATTAAAGCGATAATCGGGAGTTTACCGTAGATAATAATATAACGATGTCTACAGAAGCGTCACGGGGCTAAAGACACTTTCTCTAACGATTCTCGGCCGCGGATCTCCGTGTTTACTGTCGGTCGATTTCTCGAAATATGTTACGTTATTTGTGACGTTTACGATACAATGTCGCCGCGTTCAGAATACAGCGTAGCACCTTTAAACGTGTCTGTAAGAAAAACCCCCGTAAAGGACGAATAAACGACGCGGGTCTCATCCGCTTTTGTCTGGGTACATTAAAAAGCTTATAGTTCAGACGGAACGGTTAATTTTTCCGAGCGCGAAAATTCGACATTTTTAAATTTTAATTTTACCGTAAAATCTTTAAATATCCCCGATAAACTGCGCAATAAAAATACGTCTCCGTAGACGTAAAATTTACTATACACAACGTCGATTTTTCGCGAATTAAAATCTTACGTATACTAAAAACCATTACGTCGGTTGTATTAACGCCTATGAGAGACGTGTATATTAATTCACGTATAATGTATACACACAGGTTGATTTTTTTATCACGTGCCCGGTTTTATCTTGAGAAATATTTTTTAAAATTCCTTTTCGTCCATTTACTTGTTCGGAGTTTTAATAATTTTACCCGCGCCCTTTTTATATATTGTTTATAACTCCAGTTATTAATTTACGATTTTAATTATAAGTTTTCGAAGATCATGTGTTTTACAATGTTGCCTAAATTTAACTCCACAGGGACGATCGATCCTTTTCAACGATTAAACACAAAAAGAAAACTTCGGAATAAATCTGTCTCGGACAGATAATCGTTGACTCGTGATAATAAAAAAAACGATCGCTCTGTATATATATATACGTATTAAGCGTTATAAGAAAACGAGTTTCGCGACAGTAATAATTCACGAATCGGTGACGGCGGTACACAAAATGTCGCGATTTTACAATTTTATTTTCGCGTCTATCGGGATCGAAATGAAAAATACTACCGCGCGATACACCGGGCGTTGGTGGGAAGCTGCTGCAATCATCCGCGTTATTTTCTTTTCATTCGACAGAGGTCCTTACGCAAATTTTCACGTTATTTGTTTTTACAACGTCGACTAAAGCAATCCTATTTCGCGTGTTTACTCGCCATATTATAGCCCGAGTAAAAGGTTCGTACCGAAAACCGGGAAATAACGCGGTTACGGCGCTTATATTTTCGATGACCGTGCCACGAAACAAACGTGTTTTTTTAACGTACGGGTCGAGTGTTGCTGGAAGTTCGACGGTGGCGCCGCGTCTACCACGACCGGAACGTATTCGCCAAAAATAAACCTCGCCTAACGTAATTAGTTAATTTTAAGTATTAGCGATTCCGTTTATGTTTTCTTTTCCGTTACGCGCCGTCGGTACCCTCGTCGGAGAATTAACGAATTCATTTTCGTCCCAAATGTGTAACGAAAAAAAAAAACAACGAACGTTTTAATCGTATTAAACACGCCAGTCGCGATACGTTTTCCGTATCGTTTTATTTAACCTAACGCGAATATGAATCGATTCAAAGTCCCGTGTTGTCAACTTATTAACCGTATTACCACAATCCCGGTAAGATACGGTTCTCCGTCTTTCGCTTATAGAAAACGTATACTCCGTAGACAATTCGCCAGACATTCGTCTTGTTCTGCGAATTTAATCTCTAGGAAGCCTCTCCATTCTCTTCCGCTATTATTAACCCACGTGAAAATCCCGTATCGGAATTTTTAATCGACGTTACGGGTCGAATTTGACGCTTACATTATTACTATTATATTTCGTAACGGTTAAATACAAATTTGTCTTCGTTATATCGACCAGGGCCCACGAGGGAGGGCAGGAGTGGAATAATCAAAACCCGCAGATGACGTGGTTTATCTATACGTTTCTACGATCGAATAATCGTCTATTATAAACGAATTCCGTTTTTATCACAACATTATACAATCGATTCAGTCGTCAAGTTCATTTCGTTTTATACTAAAAAAAACTATACGCGTCTTTCAACGATTTCCGTCGCGACGAATATCATCGCGTTACATTTTTATCACAAACAGAATGTCACAACCTAACCAAATTGGGTTTTTAATTCGCCTTAATGGCCGGATAATAGTCGATCGTTCGGGTATTATTAAATAATTCGAAACACGTAATAAATTCATCTACGGACAACAACGGGCAAACGTCCGTCGACGCGTACATTGTCCAACGAATATTGTATTAGTATTCGATTTGTTCGTTAGGTACTTGTAAAAGGACAATGAATGGCGTGAGAATTGCACGGTTCGTCTTTATTTGTGTGTCTGTTTGACGCTAAATTCGCGCGAGAGAAACGTCCAAGTAAAAAAAGTCGCGTTAGCTTATAAACATTTTAAAATTAAGCGAAAATAAAATATTGGTAATTCGAAGGACGAAAATTAATAAAATTTCCTCGACGCGTACTTAATATGCAGAAAAATTAATTCGTACCTATATATATATATATATAATATTTGTTTAATGTTTTATCGTCCCGAAAAGATAAGATTCGTGGTAAAGCTAATAACGTTTATTTTTTTTGTATTTTTCGTAAGAGTGTACACCACTTTAGTTGGTTTTCGTCCGAGATTTATGTCTATTAAACAAACTTATTGTTTAGAAAATACCCCCGAAACGCGAGATTACGAGCGAACAGAAAAATAAACATTTCGAGATGAACTTTTAAAAGCGATTTAGTACCGCGTAATAACATTAAATCCGACTGGAGTACACTACAACGAAAACTAAAGCGAGAGAACGAAATGGCGATTGGTCGACGATAATAGCACGTATATTTGAAAAATTAAATTAAGGAAACGAACAGGTTTCGATTATAATAGTGTTCGGGTTCTCCCGTACAATATCCATTATTGGCTTATAAGGAAAACGACTTAACATCGGCACTTGAAGTGGGCTGGAGATTTTTCGGATTCGATATATTATCGGTTTTCATTCGGTACGATATCCGTTATCGGGCTTTAATTATACGTCGGTTTTATTCGATTTTGTAAGTTTTACGCCGGTTTCGATTTAAATTTCGAAATCGTTTGGAATATACGTGGTAGTTCGTATTTTTTAGCCGAGGGCGAACGTATTCTTTTCTTTTAAGAAAATCGAAGAAATTTTTAAAAATAGCGTCCGAAATCGTCGAGCGCATTATTTTGTAGAGATTGAAACGTTTTGAAGTTCGCTTTTATCTTGGCCAAAAAAAAAAAATTCTACGCCCGTTATTGTGTATTATTATGGTGTATGTGTTATCCGACGGTTACGATTCCATCGAAAAACAAAAAACGAAATTGATCAAAACCCATCGCGGTAAAAAATTCTTTTGAAGTTAGTTCACAGGTATATTATCGCGCTGTGTATAATACATATATTTATCTGGACGCGCGTAAATTTCAACGTAAACGTTCGTCGAAATTTGTCGATTTACACGCGAATGCCGTCGACAGAACTGTATATAAGTATCAGGAGAGTGTAAAAGTGGATATTAAGGGGAAGTGCCGTCAATGGAAGAAAGGTAATCTCCATAAACCGTTTATGATATTGCGATCAGGAGCGTAGATGTTTAATTTTATTGTTACGAAATACGATAAACAGGTACAATCGGGGGGGGGGAAGAAATAAATTTTTGAAATTCCGATACGGCTTGATACGTAATTTTTTTAGGCGCATTTTAAAAAAAAAAAAAAAAATATATATATATATATATAAATTGTTTTTTGCTCGAAAATGTATTACAAACGGAATAATATTATAAATAACGAAAAAGTAATAAAGTTACGCGTACGTTGGTTACAGAGATATTTTGGATCGTTCCCGCAGTAGAACACAACACAATCGTAACGAAAACGTAGATATTTTTACAATCGAGAATAACTCCGTTTTGAAACTGACGGTACGATAAATCGTATACAGTAGAGCGAATAAAAAGAAAAGGCCTCGTGAAATATAGCGTCAGACGAGACGATCTTTTACGTACGTAATAGCAAAAAACAAAATGATAAACCTTCGAGCTTGTACGCGCATATTTGAGGTCAAAATGATTTTCGTGCGGGTAACCGAGGCATATACCGAATTGGGAATGTCGGTACATTTTACTCGGAAATTGCGCAACGCGTAAGGTATACGCGCGTTCGGACGAATTTTCATTCGTAGCAAGACGGACCGCGAGCATATAGCTATTCGGGTAATTAAAAATGATTAAAGCGAAGTTGCCGGCAGTTATTTACAATTAAAATTGAATACGTTACCGGTTCGTGGAATGTATCACGTTTTTAGAGTTTTGGTAATTACGAATACAACGCCTATTTACTACGCGTGACATTTTACAATTATCGCGTTTCGAAATTCCACGATTTTAACGTTAAGACATCTACACTCGAGACGTTCACTCGGGGCGAACTTGAACGTGATATTTCACACATCGCGGTCAATTTGTCCGAATTTATTCGTACATAATATTTGCTGTCGATAAATTTCTTATCGACGCGTTTTATTGTTACGTAATTTATGTTTCTCGTTCGAACGACGTTTTCCGAAAATTGCGCGAAAAAACGCCTATTGATTTGGCCGATAAACTGTATGTTTCTTTTCAAATAATCGTGGAAAGACTTTTCGGATTTATAAATCACTTTCATATTGTATTATTCATTATCGTCCCGTTCCAATGGGCTAGAAATTGAACGCGAATGTTTTCCACCGAAAACGATTATTTGATTTTTACGGGCAGTTTTCCAAAAAAAAAAAAAAACACTATCGAGAAAAAAATTGTTTACACGTACGAAATTCTCGTTTTTCAGCCAAACGTAATTTAATCGTTAACGTTTTTTCGTTTCGTCATTGATATATTTTTGTAATTATAATTCTAATGACTCGTGTTTGTTCGCAATTATAACGTTTGTATTTTTGAAAAGCAATTATCGTATTTAAACGTTTAAAACGTACGGCGGAAATTTTAATAATAATATTTCTAAGTGTTTATTGAAATTCCGAGTTATAATTACAAAATGCGAAATATTAAAACGAGCTCGAAAATTTCGTGGACATATATACGATTAATGTATATATATAAACATAATACAATATAATTCGTAGAGAACGAGGTTACAAATTTGAAATATGGTTATAAATAGTTACACATTAAGATATCGAAATAACAAATATGTTGGTTTTGGCTGTATTTGGGTGAGAGGCTAACTTCACATACGCTCTATTATCTGCCTATTGTATAAACATTTTACGCGTGCAAATAATTCACGAATTTCGTGTACGACGCGGCGGTAATTTTTAATAATTAAATTCATTGGGAATATTTGTTTTCTGAGAAGTTGACTTTCATTGATTAAGCTAACGAAGTAAACGTTTGAATAACGAATACTAAACAGGGATCCATTGAACTGTAAACAAATACCAAGTCGCTTTTTAGAAAAGATTTAATTTTGAACTTTTCCTTTAAAATAGTCCTAAGGAAACGTTCGAATAATAATTAGCGATATTCGCGAAAAATTGACGTTCGATAAATTTTTATTAGCTCGAAACCTTCTAGTAAAATCCGAAAAATTAAAGCCGACATAAAACGAAGCCGAAATTAAAATAAAACCGATTTTCGCGCTATAAATCGAAACTCGAACAAATTTAATACGATTCCAAGTTTTTCAATTTGAACGACATACGTTTTAAAGCGAACATCGAAATCGTCCGGAATTGGCGCGTTAATTTCGATTCGATTCTATCGAATATTTAACGCGGATTCGAATTTAAACTTTGTAATCGTTTAACGAGTAAAAACCCGTTATTTCTATACACGGGTACTTATTCGTTCAAATTAATTGCCGTTCGTACAGGACGTACAAACCTAAAACGGTTTTTTTTATAAACGTACTGTCTGATATTTCGTCGCGAATACAATTAGCGAGTAATTCGAACGAATCGAAATACGTAAAATATTTTACCTATACACAACATAAATAGTAGTATTTGACGAACGTTATTCAATAATACATCCTGTATAATTTACAACGTAGCAAAGAGCCAAGTTGGTAAGTGTATTTTTAGACAATAATATCTACGTCGATTATTAATTTATATTTTATGCCGTACTATAATATATACCGTTAATTATGCGAATCAATAAACAAACGATTATCGTTTAAACGATAGTTATTTTACGAACACGTACGGTAATTATTTCATAAATCGGCGCGAAATATATTACGGCAATAATAAACGCGTTCTTCGTAATTACGCTTTTATCCGGAAATAACGGCGATTTCGAATTATTAAATAAAATCGTCGTAATTTTTCGTCCGTCAAAGTGCCTTCACTGGAGGGTTTCTTTACTCCGTCATTACTGTCCTAAAATCGTTCATCAATTACACTAATTGTTCGAATGTGCGACAGATTGTGAAAATAAAATTTAAAAAAAAAATGTTTTCGTCCGTAATCATCGCGTAATTAGTAATACGCGCATTTGTAATTACGTCGATATAATTTCTAATTTTCCGAAATCTAAAATATAATTGTCGAAAACGTTTCCAATACCGGTGACCGTAATAGAGAACGGTTATTGGTATACTCCGTCTCCCGGAATTAACGAGGAAATATTTGACTAATGTCGCCCTCCGTCCGATTATAAACGTAGACATTTTCGAACGGCACTCGGCCGAACGCGCGCGCGCCCCCCTTGATAACGTTACCGAATGGGGCGCGAAACGTGCCGCTATTGTTTTCGCGATTGTTAACGGCGCGTTTGGCCGGGCGGAAAATGTACGACGGTAACGACGCGGCGGAAACGAACACGACTTTTTAACATAAAATATTTGTATCAATAAGTGCCCGCATAATAATAATTTTACCGCCGAAAAACACACTACGCGTATTGTAAAGCGCGTGTATTACGTTTTTATGTTTGCGCGAGTTTGTAGACACATATATATATATATATATATATATATATATATATATATAACAGAGGGAAACGGGTTTACAACACGCTCGTTTTTTAAATACAATATTTTTCGTATCGCCGGAGTACGTAATTGTTCCGCGTGTATATCGTCCGTTGCCCTTAACACGTTTCATTTCCGCCGAGGTCATCATAACGACGTTCGAATATATCTACAAATGTTTAGGTATATTCGAACGTTATCGTTTTTGTTCGTTTAAGACGGTCTGGGGGGGAGGGTGCAGGTTTACCATAGTGTCGGGGTTGGCCACTATTTTCGTTTAAAGGAAGGTTCTAGTCGAAATCCAAATATTTTTTTTTCGCTTTATTTTCATCCTTAGGGTCTTGAAAATGTGTAGCCAAAAGGATATTTCCCTATATAATTTATTTTAGCTGTTAAAGCGTATGAGACGAGTGAGTGCGTCGGCCGAAAAACAAGTATAACATTACTTACGATTTTTTCTTCCCCTAACTTTAGACGCGTTTTTCTCGAAACAACTTTTTTTTCGCGCGCCGCACACCATTCCGCTTCAACGACTTAACCGATTTCGATGTTTGACGATTCAAATTAAAGCTTATTCAATTTAGGGGGTCTTCGGGAAGCGTTTTTAAAAGAAAAATTGTTTATTATTGGTTTTTTAACGTTAAAGGGAAACAAAAAAAAAAAAAAAAA
>JAIPRN010001801.1:0-11779 GCA_025469175.1 Geopemphigus sp. TES_GeoC_2020
TTCGGTGTTTCGTCAAATTCGACGGGTGGTACGTTTTTTTTTTTTTTTTGTTTTTATAAGTAATCGCGACATCCTTATCAGCGTACGATTCAAACCCAATAGACTATGCGCGTGTATTTATACGGACTACGGCGGTTTCTATCGCGCAATCGGTAGTTCGAAATTAAAAAAATGAACACGCTCATCCGACGGTGCCGTAATTTTAAACGCTTCGGTATAACGTCCTCCGACTCGGTGCCGCGGCAACGGGATTGTGGCCCCGAAGATTTTCCAAAATGACTACGTACGAAAATAAATCGTTTTCCCCGTGTTCTTTACGATTGTTTGGTACGACGATTTTCTTTATTCGACGGCGAAAAGAACGTTTATATTTTCGCTCCGTAATTCGGCGGGAAATAATCCGAACAGCTCGGGGGAACTATCGCCGATTATTTACCATCCATACGCGGCTTCCGTACAACGGCGTAGGCATTTCGACCGGTTTTTGAAACGGCGATTGGCTTTAAACGATAGCGAAATCGAACGTCGGGTCATTTTCCGTCGAAAAATGTGTAGCGCTAACGATAGTTTATTCAACGGTCTTATCGTCGTTTTTTTCGTTCAAATTGAATCAAGTCGCGTCGACAAGCGTTATTGTACAACGGGCAGTTCTATATTGTTTGTATTTTACGGTGTTCGGTAACATTCACGTATTGCGTTATTAAAAATCGTTTTACGACGTAGGCCTTAACAAATGTCTTTGTATTGCCCGTTGGTTGGTTTGGCCACAATGGTTACTAATTTTTCGAAAAATTACTTTTAACTTGTTAAGTTAACGACGGTAACAACAAAAAAAAAACTGTAACGGATTTCGAGTAATTAATTCGCCCGGCCGGTGCCGTCAATTACTCGTGTCGTCGACCAACGCGATATTGTTACGAGTGATCCGTATCATCGTAACGTTTTCGGAATTGCGCAAAACTCTAGCGTTTTTTATTCGCCCATTTCGCTTAAGCGTTAAGGCCTTCCCCTTCCATCGCGTCCCCTCGTTTCGTACTTTCGTTCGCGACGTGTGATATTCGTATTCAAGTAGGCGCATTCCTACATATATGACGCGTCGCTCTGCCCAATACATTTGAAACGTTGTTTTCCGTCGTTGAATTTCGTTCGTAAACTGAAACGCTAACCGAATCGTTTACGTGACAAAATTATAAAATAAGTACTTACGAAATATAACGTTACGTACATAGGCGTTATTAAAAATTATCTATATTATTCGTATACTTAATTATTATCGATAAACGTATAATAATACTTCAAAATATAATAATAACAATAATGACAATAACAACGACTATTCGATTCGTTAATATACATATACACACACACACACACACACACACACACACACACACACACACATATATATATATCACACTCGACGATTTAGAATAATATTCGCCGTTGGGCTAATAAATATTTATAAAAAAAAAAGAGATAAGAAGTATTCCTAATAAAAAATATTTATATCTTATTATACCGTGTAATACGAACGTTTTTAATAAATAATAAAAAAGTTTACGATTATTCTAAAATTAAAAAGCAATAATCAAAAGAAAAGATAACGTCCGTTTAATTAATGGTCACTATTTTAAGAACTTGCGATAATTTCACTTTACTGTTAATGCGCTTTGATAATAATTTACGTAAAATAACACGGCGATTACGTAATATTCCGTTTGAAAAAAAAAATTAAGGAAAGCAATTATAAAACAAAGTCTTATAATTCATTCAAAAATATACAGTGTCGGGACGTAATATTGTATCTAATTATAATGGACATATACGTACACGGGACGCTAAATAATTATTATTTGATATTCGTTTCGAATATATATTTTAATTTCTATACGCGTTGTAAAATATACCTTGGAAAACATTCGCTTAGGTCAGCAATAAGGATGTTAATATCATTTACATTTTCCACTGGTAACTAAAAATGTTTTAATTCGAACGTTATTTGTATAAATATAACGATAATGATTCGCCGTAGCATATAATTAAATGACGCAAACAGTAAAAAAAAATGGCGGTAATAAAAAATTGAGAATATTATAAATTCGTATCCAGTTAATAAACGGACGGAGATTAGAGGTCATTGTTTAAATATGGAATAAATTACGCGCATTTTTCGAAACATATTTTTGGGCCAAAAATATCCGCCGAAGGTTTTACGGTCGAAGGTTCTTTAAGGTATCTCGACAATTATCGCGAATAGCATCTTTCGCGCTCGGCGTGAAGGTATTAGTCACTTGTTTTTGGGTACCCACGCGCTCCGTAATACAAAATCGCGCCCAACAACAACGACGACGACGAAAAAAGCATTTATAATTAAACGAAATCGCCCAATGCGCGTTCAAAAACAAACGGAACGTCGTCGATTTACGATTTTTATTGAAACGCGATTACACACGACGCTAAGCTATCCGTCAACCATATACGAAAATGTACGCCAAATGAAAAAGTATTCCGTCGACAGATATCGTCCCGGAGTTCTTCGAACGTTTATACCCGTTCGTCGTCGTTTCATTTACGGCGAGTTCGTTTCGGCCACGACGGCGAAAATATCGGCCCGACAACATTCCAAATCCCGTCGTTCGGTTTTCCAATGACGCGCCGATTAACGGACCGCAACACGTACGCCGGCGGCGGCGCGTAATCGAACGGGGTGGTAAAAATACGAACGTCGTCCGTCCATTCGCGTCGGACGGACCGGCGCGTACGATATTTTTTAATTCGCGGAACGAACAATATTAATCGCGGCACGTTTGGAAAACGCGATTGTTCGGAATGCCAGTAGTTCATCGGACGGGAAACACTCGGCCACTTAGGTATTGTCGAAAGTTGTGTTCGTTCTTCCGGATATCCACTCGTACATTACTGCCACCTTCAAACGTCTCACCCTCTCGCCTCGACGGCTGTATGGAATTTCATAAATAACAGGCGTTGACTGTTTAATAAGTAACGATAAAACGCGTTCCTGGGACACTTAAAAGACGGAATGCGCCGTCCGCGATCGCAATATAATCGCGGTAATACACGCGTATATATGTGTCATGTTAAAACGTAACGCGATTACGTACGGCGGAATTCGAACGCGTTCAACAGTTTCGGTGACTAATACGGGTAGACGTGGTTCGAGTTTATTTTTCTATCGAAAAAACGGGGGCACGATTATTCGATATTAGCGCACGAAACCGACTTTTTTTCCATTCGTTTCGTCGAAATTATACGTTTAAAACGCGGTTTCTGATAACCGAATAACGTGCGAATGAGTAATCAATATTGTTGGCGAAGTCAAGAACTAAAAACAAACATCATCTATTATGAAATCGGATTCAAACGTTCGGAATAACAAAAAATAATAATAATAATAATAATAAAACGACGACGGTCTCGTTTCCCTTTAAACTCGGTCTTCGCTGTAAATCAGACGTTTTTGTTTTTATTGTTGAACTCTCGTGCATGATTTACGAGTATTTTCGCGATTGATATGGAAAAACTTTATATCGAATCGTGTATATTATCCCTTTTGTTTATGTTAACAAAACTGTAATAAATTTAACGTTGAAACAGCGACAGAAATAACGTAATATATTGTTATTTCGCGAAAAGAATAATTCGCGAAATTCGTTTTGATTCTCGACGGGTACGACTATATTGTCCGTATCGTCGACGTTATAAAATATGATCGATTATACGTGGCGATCGAAATAATCCGAACCCGTGGGGGGGGGAATACTAACGAAGGCACCTACGGACACAATATATTTCGCGTCTCGTATCGTCAACACGCGTATACATTTAGGGTTTCACGCGCGGTCTGTGTCCTAAATCGTAGATTTGTTCGCGACTTATTCGATTCACTCTCTCTCACTCTCTCTCTCTCTCTCTCTCTTTCTCTCTCTCTCTCTCTCTCTCTCTCTCTCATTCACGAAAAAAAGGATTTAGTTGTTGTCATAATCGTCGTATATATCGGTTACGTCGATTCGACGTTGTCGCGGTGCGAGGCAAAAATAATTCGTTAAATTATTAATATTAATAAACGTACGTTGTGTAAATATATATTTATATTAATGTATACATATTTATTTATTAATATTTATTTATTCGTTACATATTTACCGCCGTACACAACGCGTACCTACCGCGGCTGTACGTAATGTATGAGGCGGGATACCACGAAAAATGTCGACCAGAAGGGGACGCGTACTATTTTTTTCGTCCGTGGCCATCACAATATCGATATCGCGTCAATAATTGTCGTTATCTTAGATAATTTACGTTGGCGCGCGCAATCGCGTAGTGTCGCGTCGTCCACGCGTCCCTCCGTCACGTACCGACCGTTCGTACGATTTCCGGGCGTAAACGGATTTACCGTTTAAGTTTTGACGACGACGCACGTCGCGACGATAATTCATTAACAGGTTTCAGTGGACGAATAACAACGATAATCGGGCGCCGCGCGTGACCGCTGAACGCGTATTTATTATTGACACGATAGTCGTTACCGTCGTTCGATCGCCGCGTATCGTGTACGATCGGTGGTGGCCGTCGGATCGTCGTCCGTATGTGTGGCGCGGCTAAGCCCGAATACTTGTAATCGTCGTCGCTTTCGACGGAACATTTTTGCCGCGTTACCAAAAAAAAAAAAAAAAATACGAACCGTTTACGCGAAAAACAAGTCCCGGTCGTCGTTATCTGGACACGTAACGCGCGAATAACGGCCGTTCTCGTAATCGACGTGCCGTGCCGTGCCGTCGGTACCGCGCGCAATTAAACGGAACGAAATCTCGCGGTATAGCGCGCGCGAAGACGCGTTTAGTCGAATGTCACCAAAACATTAACGCGAAAATACCTTGGCGATTTGTCCACCGCGCAACGCCGACGACGTTCGGTCAAAATGCTTCGTTAAACATCGATCCGTTCTCGGTAAAAACGTGATTCCTCGCAATACCGTACACCTATATACATACACTTATAGTCATTTCGTTTTTCACGACCATAAAAATAAATATTAATACGCCGAAGTTTCTAGAAAATTAGGAAAAACAATATTGACTTTTCGTTAAAGGGTTCGTTTAATATTTAAAAATTGATTAATGTTTAAAGGTGTACGTGTGCATGTGTGTGTGTATATATATTTATGTGTGTGTGTGTGTATACATGTACGCGAATAAAAAATATCTCCGTGGAAATTGTTTAACTTTAATTAAAAAATATTACACTCGGATGATATGAAATTGAGTTTCCCTCTTCAAGCTCCCAGGAACTTTTTATGACTGCGCAGTACATAGTTATAAGTTTATAATTCGTTTTCACGAGAAGAACACTAAACATTTACATTATTTATACATATACATTGTTTCGCCCTTTGCGCGTTGTACTTATTTTATACGTTATTGCGTTTCGCTTATTTCAAATCGACCCGCCGCCGCCAACGTCGTTCCTTTGAAGAATAATTGTCTACGATGAATTTTTCATACGACGCGCGTTTTTCGTAAATAATAATTGCGCGCGCGTCTCGGGCCCCGTAGCCGCCGGGAACGTTTACCGGTAAAACGATAATACGCGCGCGTTCACGACGTTTGACGTATCGCGTCGATCCGGACCGCGGAACACGACGAAATAATAATTCCGCGCTAGTGGAATCCCCCTCCCCCGTCCCGGATTTGTATTTATTTTCGTCGAACTCGGTTTAATATTGGAGAAATTAATCTCGCGAGTCCCGTTTTAATTTCATTACGCGTCCGTTTAGGCGATAAAAATGGTTCGTAGAGCGAAATACAACGTGATGACGGGCGCGCCGGCCGATTTAACGAATTCTATTTACAACTTGAAGTATGGATGCGCCGACTGAACAGTATTAACGTCTGTAATTACGTCCCGCGATCATTTTTGGATTAGCGTGGCTACCGCCAACAAGTGTTCCGTACGGTTTTTCTTTCAAATATCCCTCTCGCGCTCCGTATATTCCCGTAGGTCGCGCGTACGCCGGGCTACAATTTTTAAGGCAAATGAAAACCATAGGTAACGTATTAACGCCGTAATCGAAACGTGTGTATCACGCCACCGCGCGCGCTTTTCGAAAATACGCGAAACACGGCCCGGTACGTACAAATATATTATAAATTCGGGAAACCGGACGCGACGTTATTAACGATATCCGCGGAGCGTAAAATAAATATTATTTTTGTTTTCGATAAACAAAACCGTGGACGTTCGACAACGAACTAAAAAAAAACATCAAAATAAACGTTCCCGCGGTGGCCGCGAAATAATACGAAAATCGTATCGGTACGGCGCGTCGTATTATTATTATTCGGCGAAATAATCCGTATGGCGCGTGTGTAGGGGGGGGGGTAAATGTTACGTACGATTCGTGTACGACGACCGTAATCGTCCGGCGCGATCGATTACAACGCGATAATATCCTTCGTCGCCGCGCTGGAAATATTATTTTACAATCCGTACGTTGACGAATTTCGTGCGCGCGCGGTGGGTTCGTCCGATTCACAAGTAAAACACGGGCGCGCGCCATACATACATAACCTATTCGAAATGGTTATGGCAGTTGATAATATATATATATATATAGCAATAATACGTGCGAGTTGTAGTAGCATGCGGGCGTGGTAATAACGTACTAATTAAAATACGAATTTCAATTAATTACGAAACATATTTACACAATTAAACGGCGAAATTATTGGGGGTTAAAAAACCGTGAGTTCCAAGAACGTACACGGTTTAATTAATTTCGTTGTATTGTCCCGCGCGGACACGAATATCGCGCGAGCGGGAAACATTATCGCCGAGGACAGTTGTGTGTGTGTGTGTAGGGAACGCGTAAAATAAAAATCGCGTTGGTCGTCGTTTATTGTCGTCCGCTCGGCGGCAACCACCAGCGCGCGCGTGCTAAAACACCGACAACGTTGTCCGCTGCCGCCACCACACACGCCGAGTAATATTAATAAACGAACACCGTCAATATCGAACCAACAAAATGTCGAACAACTCGTACTCGATACGCCGTAATAACTAGAAACGTTAGCGGGAGAATATATCGCGTTTACATTATGGAAGAGACAAGAGAGTAGCGATTTATTTTCCTAGCGCGAGCGCGCGCGCGCGCGTTCTAATTTTTTCCCGCGTCCTTTTCTTGGCTGTCCGTTAAAAGTAGTCCGAGCCGACCCCGGCCGGTTAATTATCGTTTGTTACGTTCACATTTTCTACGCGCCGACATTATTAATATTATTATCGTCGTTGTTATTGTTATTCCGTACGACGACGCAATTTGCTTTTCGATGTTACGAGCAACGGCGAATCGTCGTCGTCGGTCAGTGAAACTGCAGACCGGGGCGGAGATTAAATTGAAAGCTAATTAAAAATTCAACCGAGTTTATTAAAACGAATCGTTGTAACGAAAAACGTGTTTCGTCCGTCGTATACTGCGCCTAATAATAATAGTAATAATAATAACGTTATCGACGATCTAACGAATATAATATATAATACGCGACCTCAACACGTTTACATATTACACACGAAACGCCCGGGTGTTTATAAACGTTAAGCCGAACAGGTAGTGGGAGTTTTTTTTTCTGATATCACGCGAGTTTATCCGACTTGATATTAAACGTAAATAATATAGTCATGAAAACGGCGATAATATTGTACACGGCCGTAGCCGGCGCGCGCGCGATATTATATAACACCTGTGACACGAACATTAACCGTTGTTGTTGTTGTTGTACAGGTTGATGATTTCAAACAACGCCCGTAAATAAATAAATATATACCCGTTTATATATTTAAACTAATCGTTTTTAAAGACCATTTTCGAAAAATACGTGAAACGCCGTCGTTCGCATTTTGTACATTCGGTTACGATCGGCGTTACCCGTAAAGGGAAAATTACCGTACGGGCGGCGTGCGTTCGTCACGTCCGTCGCTCCGCCGATTCGTCTTGCCGGCGACACAATTATCGTAATTTCGAAACGGATAAGCGCGCGCGAATTCGTCGACCGTTCGGGGTTACGTTTTACTCGCCGTTGACGGCACAACCGTCGATTACCGTACCCGCCGTCCGATCCGAAACGTTCGCGAACATTAACACTACCCGCACAAAATATATAAATCTTATAGGACTTTTGGTCATTTCACGGCGGTCCGCCCATTTTCGTGTTTCGCTGTATTCCGTTTAGGCCCGCCGCGCCTTCGTGAGTCTCGGTTACTACGCCACTCGTTCACTCACACTATCAATCAGCTATCATCCGCGTCGTTCTCTGTTCCGTCTACAAGGAGCATACGACGCGTAAACACGAGTACGTTTCGAACATAGAATTACGAAAAAAACGATTGAATTCGGGGATCAACGCGTTCGCGTAAGTGCGCAATATATATTCGTGCGCGGTGCGTATAACTCGTGCGAGTTGGAGGAAAGTACGTGAATGGGAGGAGGGGCACGGCGAATGTTTCGAAATCGATTTTTCGCCGACGTTTATTTAAATTGAAACGTACGCGTTGTTGTGTAGTACAATATAAATCCGAAGAAATACGTAAACGTATTAACTTCTGACGAATGTAACGTAATTGTTATTACCGAAAACGGTCTTTGGGCGCAATAACTCAAAAATAAAAAAAAAGGAACGTAAAAAATATTATCGTATAAATAAAAAGGGATTTGACGTTTCTAAATAAGCTATTCGTACATAAATCACGAGTTTTTATGGTGCGGTGGGGAGGGGGAAAATATATTATCGTAATACGTTATATGCCGAGACTTAATTATATGTAGGGGACGTTTAGCCTGAACGACGTGCACAATGTACAAACACCGGTCGCGGATTATTATTGCGTAAAAAAAATTTCTTTTTTCGTCCTCCGGAAATTTTCCCGATAAAAACACTCGCCCGTGCGTTCGTTGTTTCCCAAGTGTTGTCCGGCGCGCGGTGGTGTGTGCGTGCGTACGTGTGCGTGCACGCGCCGCGCGCGCGCGCGCACGAGCGTGCGTATGTGTACGATGGTCGGTGTGGTGGAGCCCCCTCTGGATGGTGGGAGGGTGGAGTATGAAGAGAATCGTTCGTATTTGGAACGTCCGGAGGGGGGAGGAAAAATAGAATAAATAAATGTACTCGGCGGAAAATATTACGACATCGGCGGAGAGAACGCAACGTGGCCCCGGTTACGTCTTTCGACGGCGGCAGCGTCGCGGTCGCGCCGTAGCTCCTTCTCCCGTGTCTCGCCCCTTCCCACGACCACGGCGGTCGGTCGGTCTTGCCCGCGCCCGCCGACCGGCGCCGGTGGCCGCGGTCGTGTGCGTGCGTCCGCGTGCGCGGCGAGTGTGCGCGGCGCGCGTCCCGGTCGGCGGCCACGGTGGCGCGGCGACAATGGTTGAGAGGGGGGAGGGAGGGATTCTGTGCGCCGCCGATAGTTGCCCGGTGCCGCCTACAGGTGTCGCTGCGGTCGACTCGGCTTTTTCGTTCTCCACTCGACGGACTGGTCGCATGTGAGATTCATGCGGTTCGCCCGTGCCATTAACCACACGATACCGAGTTCGACGCGCTCTCCACGCCGGACGTGCTCGTACGTATTAATTGATTTACGCGCCGCGAGTAAATAAATAGCCATTCCGCGCCGTGTCGTACCACCCGTCCCGCGTTACCGCCGAGACGGAAACGGTATTTTTTTTTATTTAGTCCCTTCGTTCCCTTTTCTCGTTCTTGTCGCCGCCGTACCCGTCGGTTTTTTTTGAAATCGTCGCCGCCGTGTTCCGTACTTACCGTCCTAACCGAATTCGACCGGAGACAACGATGCCGCGGCGGTTCATCGGCCATTGAACGACACCGGCGAAAATCCGATATTCAGTTTCGTTTTATTATTTTATTTTTTTCACCTCGTTGATCGTTCGTCACGTTTGTCCGTCAGTTTCGTTCGTCCGTTCGCTCGTCCGTCTCAACGCGAACGACGAATTTGACTCCGTCGGTTATTAAATACGCGAGTTATATATATATATATATATATTTATTTACATATATAATTTACGTATATACTACACAAGTGCTGTGCGTTTTTTCACGAAAAAATATTTGCCGTTAAACGTTTTTTTTTTTTATTAATTTTTAAATTCTTTTTACCGTTTTTCAATTCGATCGATTACCGGCGCGTTTGTTTTGTCTTATATGTTCACGATTTTCGGCTGTCGCTTAACGTCCTAGGAACGCCTAGGACCTCGTATTAAATTACTAGTGCGAAACATGGAAGCTACTTATTGCATCGGAAACGACGTTGACGTATGCCGAATGTTCGACCAATATTTATACAAGGTAAAATACACGTTTGAATTTCACACTTTTCCCGCCCCGTCCACGGATAATTGACGAACATCAACGCGCGCGTACGATTAAGAATCGCGTAGGAGTTGCGCGAATAACGTTAATAATAATATTAATATTAATAATAATAGAAAAAAACCCGAGAATAAATTATTCCAGTAAAAATGAGTTTTTTGTATGGGAAAAAAAATAACGATAATAGTCGTAATTATTCAACGTCCGCGTATAGATTGGACACAAGGATGTAAATTAATAGCCATAACCGGTTTTATTGGTTTTTTTTTTTCGTTTTCGTCGTTGTCGACGATTAATAATATTACGGCGTTCGGCGAAATTACACGTAGAAAATGTTCGTTAGAAATAATTGTAATCGATTTCGGAAGAGGCGCCCTTAATAATTATAATCGTACGGGAACAGTTGGAATCGGGCTGGGTAGATCGATTAAAATAATTCGAGGGAAAAAACGAAATTAAACAATAACTAATAATAATAATAAAAAAAAGCACCGTGGTCGAGAAAACGTCGGTAACGACGATTAATGAATTAACCATACCGGTGCGCAGTGGTACCCGAGTGTCGGGTCAACCAACCATGACCTTGGTTGGCCTTGAACCCACCAGCCAGCATCTTCAGACGTACGGTCACTTAGGAATTCCATATTTCGACTTACAAACCACACGATGTACGTTTCTAGAGAATCGAAAATATCGTTGTTCGATTTCTTTTGGGTACAGACGATATTTGTGTGTACGCTACAAGCAGTGATTCCGTCGAAATTTTTACGGTAACGTGCGTCCGCTAATTCGCCATAAAATATATATATATATTTATATTCGACGCTATTGCGACTATCGTACATACACCGGTGCAGTAGTGCCAACTCAATTTGCGGTCTAATGACCCACGTAGTTAAAACGAAATTAACGATCGTTTACCAATCGAACGAGATAATAATATTAAGAGGTAACCCACGGTTTTAATTAGCGATTTGCCTAACGTACTCGATGATTCCGCCGTCCTTGTCAATTACCTGTGAGGCCCCCACCCCCTTTCCGGTCATCACGAAACGTTATTAAAGACGCTTAAATATCGAGTGTCCCGACGAATTGTACGAAATTGTGTTCGCCATTGGTCAGTATGTGTGTGTGTGGGGGGGGAGGGTAAAGTACTCACGTGGACGCCAAAAAGATTGGATAGTTTCGGATCGAGAGTTTTGAGCTTCGCTCGGGAAACAAACTTATAAAACGCGAGTCTTTTGTAATGTCGTATAGAAATTCTTTTCAAATTCTTCCCGTGATTGAAACGACGACTGCTAGTATATACATACAAACATACACACACACACACACACACACACACACACACACACACACACACACACACACACACACACACACACACA
>JAIPRN010001801.1:11879-38976 GCA_025469175.1 Geopemphigus sp. TES_GeoC_2020
CACACACACACACACACACACACACACACACACACACACACACACACACACACACACACACACACACACACACACACACACACACATACACACACATACACACACATACACATAAACGCTGTTCAACGCGCCCGGCCCTTCTTATCGCGTTCAGCCAATAATATTGTACAGACAACGTCGTGCGTGCAGATGTTTCGGGATTCGAGTAGTAATTCTTTACGGTCACCGATAATATTCGCTTTTATCGATAACAAAAGAAACCCTACGTCGGCAGGGTAATAATTCTAGAGAAGAACGTTACCCGTGTCCGGTAACAAAGAAAAAAAAGGCCAGAAAATTCTATTGCCATTATAATATTTGGGGTTATTATTATTATTATTATTAATATACGGACCATAAATAGGTTAAGTCGTGTATTTGTACGCAGTTATTTAAACGGCGGAACAATAAGAAGAGTCGACGGGGGCGAACGATACATAAATTATATATTGTGTTCCCGTTTTTTTTTCGTTCTATTCCGTTCGGCTCACGGTTAATAATAATGGGTCGGTTATAGATATTATGTAGAACTCGAAAACGGTCACTTTGTGTACGATAATTTTTCGATTCGTTACAAAACTAACGTGCTGGTACGGGCTCAACCGTGGTATATTCATTACATTTCAACGACGTTTCAACATTCTTAGTCACGAACACCGGCACGCGTTTCGTCGCATTTTTTCGCTACATTTTCGCCACACCCGTCAAACGTATAATAACGTTTCATTTAGATCGGTTTCCTACCAATATCCGTTTATTAATCGACTACCGTACATATAATCGTCGTTGTTTCGTTTCGTTTACATAATATTCCGTATGTATGTGTGTGTGCTCGTGCGATTTTTACGAAATCGTTATGCATCCTCCCTAATTAGTTTGTGTCGTCGTTGATGTTATTATTATATAAACGGCGGGTTTAATAATTGTTTAATCGGAGTTTTGTTTTATTTATTTTGTACGAATCGTTGCTTTCGCAGCATTTAATTCGTTAGTTCTACGTTCAATGGGTTTTATAATGTAATGGATAGGCGTATTAAAACAAAATATAATTATTATTTTCGAATCGTTCGTTTCGACAAATTCGAAGAAAAAAGAAGCGAAATAAAACATTCCATTAGTAATGATAAATAAAATACGAAATATCCTGGATTTAATTGTGTTATACTTTTTTCTAGAAATCCGAGTGAAAAATCGGCGTATAATATATATAGATGCGAATATAATATTGCTTCAGATCGGTATATGTGTGTGTGTGTGTTTATGAGAAGAGAGAGAGAGAGCTGTTATTAATTTCTCTCCCTCTGTCCATCACTGCTAAAAAACACGATCGCTTGTTGTAGGTTTGTTTCCAGTTTTTTCGGTATTGTTGTGGCACATTTTCGTATTACATTTTATAGGTTCTGAGTGACGCGAAAAATGTATAATTTTATATTGACGTGGTTTCCAAAAAAAAATGCAAATTATTTTTTTTTAATTTCATGTCCGAACGTTATTTTGTGTTAGAGGAAGGAAGGAGAACGCTCGGATGATTAATTACGTTCCGGTACCAAATTGTATCTAATTGGCACCACTACTCATTTCACACGTTTTTCGGTCTTCCCGATACCTAGTTTACTTGAGCGTAACAAAACGAAAAAAAACCCTACCTAAGACATTCGTTTTGTCGGACACGTACGGTTTTTATGTGTTTCTGTTTGTTGAGAGCTCTTCAAAACGTCATACGAACTTAGGCGTACAAAATATTCGTCATGTTCATTGGGTACAATTTACAATACAAGCGTGGTTTGTTGAATTGTTTTTCGTACACCATTTCCAAATTCGAAAGGGGCATACGTAAAATTCGGCATATTTAGCGATTTCTCGATATTATTAACAAGCCGACGACGGATTTTCGATACTGTTGACGCCGTTAAGCGTGTTTAACGTTTCGTACACGTTCCGTCGCCGGCAATTATTTCGTTCAGCAGCTCGCTCCCATTGTGATCGCGTCCGAAAATGTGTTAATATCTCGCGTAGTAGAGTATACGACACGTATGACGCTCGTGCACGTATACAACGGAATGTACTATGCGCAATCCAATTAACAACGTTCCGTTTAATATTACACGCGCGCCACGTACAAAAACCGATCACCATCGTACGTAGTAAATATTATAGTATTTTACGCTCACACCAGCAGGATTCACCGATTTCCAGGTCAGTTACCCATATTCTGTCCACTGGTGGTTAGCCACTTCGATTCTCCGTAGTTCGTTAGTTTTACGTTAAAAACCTATTTTCGATATTCGTCGGCCGTCTTCAGTTTTTTTTCTCCCATTTATTTTTCCATCCACCGTACGTCTCAAAATCTGTCCATTTATATATATTCGATTTCTCAGTTTATATTAAAAATGATTCCATTGCATCAACGGAGGACGGATAAACATCGGGAGTGAAACTATTTGCGAAATATTTCGATCATATAAATCGAAACTGTTATTTTGTTAAATACGTTTCAATTTTCGCTCGGCTCGTAGTTAGTAAAGCAGCGAACCGAAATTTTATATTTCGAGAAAACCAATCGTTAGAAACAAATGTTGGTTTGTTTGAAATAAAAAAAGTGAATATTCCTATTAAGTACATTCGCGCGATTACGCTATTGAAAATAGCTTTTTAATTTTGTAGAAATTCGATTTAGTCGTTTAATGGTAATTATAAAACTGCGCGATACGATGTAGGGTACACCGCGTATATTGCGCACTCATATAATCTATAATTGTTATCGCTGAATAATTAATCGAACACACGTCATAATTATAACACTTTTTGACATAAAATAAATTAAATATTTGTAAAAGTTTACATTCTCGTAGTGACGTAAAATAATTCTATTACACTAAATCAATAAAGCAAATATTTGTACGTATATTTTCACTTAAACGCAATAATATTATACTACGTTTTAAAAGGAACAAAAAAAACGTCGAATGTTTGTATAAATCGTTAAATTTACCATTTTTTATCGTTATTATTATTATAAAAAAATATCGTTAGTTTTGTAAACGCAAAATAACGGTTAATGTTATACCGTATACCGAGATATTAATACGATTAGTGTAATGGAGAAAATGGCAATTTTGCTCTTGGTGGATTTTCTTGAAACTCGAAAATTGTCGGAACAACATTTATTTAAGTTTGTTGTTTTTTACGATGATTGCTTTATAAAATATACAAAAAGTACTTATATAAATTTATGGTTTTGCTACGACATTTAGAGGCGTTCGTAATCTCGAGAAACTTTCCCTCGACACTCTATAAAATAATCTATAACGTAAAAAAAAACGTTTCGAACGATTTCGAAACGCTAACACGTTTAATTTCCTGTAGACGTTCAGAGGTTATACGATAATTATCATACTCGAATATTTCAGTTTGGATTAGTGAAACATGATTTTAAAATTTTTATAAATCGTTTTTTTTTTCGATTAGTTTTTCAAGGTTTCGTTTAATAATGACACAAGAATATAACGAACACAGCCATCTCTGACAATTAAAAAAAAAGAAAATAATAATAATAAAATAAACCGTAAAGTGTGTATTTATGTCTATTGTTGTGTCCGTATAAGCAATTATTAATTTGAAACGTCGTGTGCCTATATAATTAAAATAATAATAACTTTTTCTCGACGAGTCGACATCACGTTCGTACCACGGAATGTCGGTGAGGCCAGTTTTAATAAACATATTATTCGTTTTTATCGATTTGATAATCATTAAAAATAATAGTTCCAACCATGCACCTGTGCGTAAACATTCGAAAAACGAGTTCATAATCCACCAAATGTTTATATATATATATATGTATACATTCAATGAATTCGATTAAATTAAAAATTAAAATACAACTATTTCACACGTATACGGTGTGCTCATCGGAAGTGTTAAGAAGTTAGGATCGTCTGCAAGTGTGAGCAATTCAAATAACGAAACCGATTGATATCGCGTAGGATTTCATTTGCATAAACGTCATGTAAAACCGATCGTTTTACGCGTTGTAAGAACCGTTTCAGAAGTTCGGAACACCAAAATACACTCTTATTGGCTGTGAATATTTACTTTGCCCGGTTTTTCAGGCGTGATGTAGAATCTTAAAAAAAAAACAGGTTTAACAAAACGATATTACTACATGACATTTCTAACGTGGAGAAGAATTCAGTTACTGTTACGAAACCAGTTTTGATTCCAATAGCGTGACATTTAAAAAATGATTATTATTTTTTTTCTCTTCGCGTTATCCGTTTCTATGGTTTCGTGTAGTTGTATGTAATACGTTCTTCGATTGCATCGTTCCCCGTGCTCCATACCACCGTCTTAGGAAAATATACGCCGAAATAACAACAAAACGAATTTCCTCCTACATTTCCACAGGTGACGGACGACCTACCGACGTATTTTCGACAATTTCGCCGTCCACCAAGTCACGACCAATAATGTCCCTCACCATCCGATACGAAATACAAAATAATATTTTTACTTTAAAACGGTGTCACCGACGTGAGACGGACGTGAGTAGTATTCTTCACAAACGACAAATTTCTATTTTTATATCGCTGGTAAATTACATTGGTAATAAAACGAACGCGAAGTTTTCGTCCCGTTAACCTCTGTACGATATAAGTCGTGCGCGCGCGCGCACACACACACACACACACACACATACACACAGTTTTTACAGTTTACGCGCAAAAAGTTTTCTACCTAACACGATTAAAATTAAACCATATTTTGACATGTCTGATTCGAATTGGAAAGCACGTTGTTCAAATTCAACCAGGTCTGAATAAACGACAGGGTCTGTTTAATTAAGAACCATTAACACTCCACAACAATGTCTTCCTCACCACCGTCCGTCGTCGATTCTTTTTATTTGTCTTCTCCTCGCCCGCACGGTCCAATTTACTCCCCGCGGGAACGCTACGCTATCACCCCTGCAACTAGACCGGCGTTTAGTAAACAATAGAAAGTTATTTCAAACTTAAACCGTACGGCGGACGCACCGCCTCGTCCAGCGTAAAAAGTCTTTTAGGCGTTTTCATGGGTACGACGCGCGCGTGCGACAATATAGAACCAACGCCGATTTTAATTTCGATGTATCTGGTAAATAAAAACGATTACGAATACGTTGTGTATTCTATTCGGCCATCGACTCGACCACTAATGGTGTATTCCCATAATGTACATATTTTAACGGTCGTGAGTGAATCGACGAAAATTCGGTACGATTTTTCGCGAACAATGGACGATGACGGGAGGAGATACGGAAAGTGGGGGGAGTGAAATTGAGGGAGCGAGAGAGAGAGAGAGAGAGAGAGAGAGAGTAAGGGAGAGAGTGATAATGATGTGGGGGAGGCAACAACCGGAGATGTCGCGGAGAGTTATTTTCGGAGAAAATCGTGTTGCACGTCTTTTCCAAATCTCATTCTATTAAAAGCTGCCACGGCAAGGACGAAATTTACGGTGCAAGTTTTGATAGTCAAAGTTTAAACTTTACGTCCGGGGCCAAAAGCTCTCTGCGCCCCGCCCGCCAGTCTTTCTCCCACTCTCGACGCATCCACCACGCGGCCCTCCTGCCCGGGCAAACGAAAAGTTTCCTTTTAGATTAATGTTAGTAGCAAAGTTTTAATGTTTAATAACGAATAAATTCTTCAAGTTGTAGCTTTTATATTAAAGTTTTGTACACCGTAATTACTTTTGCCAATGGGAATTTTTTCTAACTCAATAATAAATACATATACTTTACACATCAAAAGTTTTCGGAAGTTTTTGCAACGCGCCCGCGTGCGCTGATTCCGCGTGTGTATACTACTATACTACTGTCGGTCGTTATCGTCAGATCTGACCCTTTTTTTTGTCCGCGGATTGGTTTGGATGAGTGACGTATTCTCTCTCCCCCTTCGGTAGTGTACGTAGGTAAAAACAATAACAGCGATGCTCCGATGATTGATTTTCGCGTGGTGTTTGGATGGACGGATAACATGTACACGGGGTCGAGCGAGGTCCGCGTCGTTCCGGGATCGACAATCGCGATCTATGGCTGATTTACGGGACGAGGGAGTTGTACCGACAGCTAGAGCGACACTCTACAGGAGTAATACATTGCGACGGTAATAATTAAATCGCTGTTTCGTGTACTCTTTTGTATAAATATAAATATATATATATATAGCTATCGAACGAGGTTATATGTGGTCGTTCTAATTAGAATTCGTTTCACGTCGTCGTACACGCGTAGTAACGCGATTTGCGCCGGACGAGTTGTAATTTTTCGAGTAATTAGGTTAAAAACACCGCGTATTGTTTTACGCGGACATTTCGTAAGTGTTTATTATTCGTAAGCAAATCGATAATACCGGCGCCGAGAAAACGGACAACGCTATCTACCCGCCGGCAGCATCACCGTAATTATTATTACCGACGTATTTTTCTGTCGCACGCACGCCTTTTTTGTCGTTAAAAACGTAAACGTTCAGCAGATGAAACGAACGAACGTGTCGGACAAATCGACCTCCGGATTGATTACGTTTACCGGGCCGGAGGACGGTACGATACGTACACATTTTTTGTTTACGTTTTTGAAATAACGACGAATTAGTAGTCCGACACACCACGACGACGTATTTGTAGGTAATATACTATAAACACGTGTGTGCATGTGTGTACAAGACGGCGTGGGTACGGAGCCATATTGATTTTTTTCGTACCTTCTTTTTACCCTTCGTGCGCGCCGTCGTTTCGTGTGATGATGATTAAAGTGCCGCGCATATATTACACGTACGTAACGCACGCATTCCTTTCTAGGCGGGTACCCTCCCCTCAGGGCGTCCCTTCACGTTTTGATTCTCCGTCGGACGCGTTTAATAATTAACAACGACGATTCGCGCGCGCGACGGTCGAAAGAAACGGACGAACGAAAACGGACAATACGCTCTGTCGTTGAAGACGAGCGACGCGCCGAAAACCGTCCGGGCTCGTTGTGTCTTTTCCGTTCGATCCTAATTTCGGCGGCCGATACTGTTTTTAGGTGTACGAAACCACCAGCGGCGAATTACACGCGGTGCTCCGGGCGACGACGAACGCGCGCGGCTGGCGCGATTTGGAAGATGTAATATACGCGGTATGCCGTTTTTACTTTTTGCACCTAACACGCGACCCTGGCCGCCGCCGTTATGTATATTATGGGCGTGGAGGGGCTGGGGGACTCGACCGACATAATAATTACGTCGCGACTCGAAACTTTTAAACATGGCGGCGGTGCGTACGTACGTTAAATATATTATAATATCATTACGCCGACGTTAATGAGATTCTCTTAAATTTTCGATAAGACAAACAACAACAACAACAACAACAATAACAACAACAATAAATTGTTTTAATTAAAACGTACGAGACGACTTCCGTTTTGTTATTCGACGTTCATTGTGTTCGTTAACCGACTTTTTATGGAAATTGTATGGCGACCTAGAAACGTCCATTAGTCCACTATTCATTCTCCGTAATTTGTTTTTAATTACGACTAAAGGCGTGTACACACGCACATGCACACACACGCACGCACACATATATATTCAATACAATTTGAACGTTAATGCGCACCAATAATTTTACTTGAAACGAGTATAAATATTGTATGAGACGATGTCGAAAGTCAACCGCTTGTGGTAACGGAACATTTTCTCGTATTATTCGATCGTTTAATTGTTAGTGGGAAGGAGGCAGAAGGGAATTCCTCGCACGGAAATTAAAACTTTATACGATTTCGTTTTCGATTCAAACTATTACGGAAATATGAACGAATA
The DNA here is from genome assembly GCA_025469175.1 of Geopemphigus sp. TES_GeoC_2020. Classification (NCBI taxonomy): domain Eukaryota; kingdom Metazoa; phylum Arthropoda; class Insecta; order Hemiptera; family Aphididae; genus Geopemphigus; species Geopemphigus sp. TES_GeoC_2020. The sequence goes on from JAIPRN010001801.1 coordinate 19,757, forward strand.
CAAAATCTATTCGAACGATGAGTATTTTGTCGTTGTATTATTACTACCACGCGCACCTCACCGCCGGCTTACGGCACCGATGATGTACAGGCACATAGTTAAGAGGTTAGGTTAAGCTTGAGTTTAAAACATTCAAAATAGTTCACCAATTACCCCGCTGTATGGTTAAAATTACGCTTGAATGAAACGTCCAGTAATTTTTGCAATATTGTAGTGTCGCAGGAAAATCGGGCGGTGTGCTCGAAATGCGTACTCTCGTATTTCGCTAAAAAGTTACGCCGATAACGATGAAACGTAATCGGAAATGGCGTCATTACGTAATGGAAATGATTGTGCACGTATGAGATGAAAAATGGACGATTTTGAGGGTAGCGAACGGACCGTATCGTTATCGGAACGCGTTACGCGAACAAACAAGGCCGTACGAGACAATCGACAACGCGATATGAACGGGCCCGGTCTCTGATTTCGCGGCGCGGTGGCTGGGGGTGGTTGTGTTAGGTTAGTGGTGGTTGCGGCGACGGTGTGAATTGAAAATACACAGTTGCGGCGGACGCGAAAGTCCGGCGCACGTTGTCCCGTCGGACCCGCCCCTTGTGCGTGCCACGGAGAGGATGTGGGAGGGTGGACTCGCCGCTATTAACACATAATCGTGGCCAACACTTTTCAACCCGAAAACCGTGAAGCGGCTAAATGTCGCGTACTTCTTAGCCATCAGAAGTCGAATAAGATTCGAAAATCTAGGGAGGCGCGCATGCGCCCGCCAATCCCGATCGCTCGGCAATATTATAATCGTACGAATAACAACGAACCACCGTCCGTGCCGCGAATCGCGCACTTGTTCTACGCGCCTCGCCGGTCGCACCAAGGCTATCCGCGCACGATCGCCGACGACGTTTATTGCGTTTTTATCGAATTATCGTAAATCACTGACATTTCCGTTGTTGGCCAACAGTTTATTTGAACGGGGATCGATCGATACGGCCGTGCGTCGCGCCCGTAATACGTACGAATTCTTCTTCTCCGGACGGGTCGTAAAATCAGTTTAAGCTGCTGTCGCGAAGGACTTCCGAACACGCCGGTCGAATTTATTCCAACCCATATTATGTACGTATGATAATGAAAAATACCGATACAGTACGCGCGTTGTACCGGCAACATGTTTATAATTTTACGCGTTGAAACGTTCTTTTTTGTTCCGCTCGTTGTCGTTCATTGTGTGTATACATATTCAATTTAATAATGTCTGTTTTTATGCGAAAAATAGGTCGACGTTCAACTTTCTATTGAAACGCGATACGAGAATACATACGTGTGTGTGTGTGTGTGTGTGTGTGTGTGTGTAAATACGAAATATATTATTATGCCACGTATATATTATATGCGAACTGACTGAGATGGCGTTCCTCTAATATACGACGGGTGCCGGTAGTCATTCATAGACGCTAGTAGACGGCGGAGCTTGTGCGTGTTGTTTTAGCGGTCTGACTTGATCCGCTGACCGGTACGTCTACGCACGATAACGACTATCAGTGGACTGTTCAAGCAACAGCGCCACTTCTCCCCCTTATCTAATCCCGCGATGATTGTCACGTCATGATACGTGCTATATTGTTGAATAGTTCCATTTATGGACAGATAAGTGCCGATTGTCCAAAAAGTCTAGGCGGCCTTGGAAACGAGTGTTCGCGCCCAGTTTTTGTCTCACTCGGACTTCTGCAACGTGTTCTCCGACGACCCGTTTGAATTCGCTAATGTGCTCCGCAAACCGTTTTCGCGGATATTCCGTTGGACGAGTCGCGCGACGTATTCTCGTGGATTTCGCTCCGGCACCGTCGGTTTACAGGGACTCCCGCATAACAATTATTACCTACGACGACGAAATGTAGTAGCGCAATGATCGAATAATAAAACGGGGTCGATTGTGAAAGGTAGAATTGAAATATTGTTGGACGTGATAGGTAAATCATACCGTGCGAATGACCCGAATAACTCCCGTTCGATTTACTTTTCCACTACAGACACACACACACACACACGCACACACACGCACACACACGCACACACACACACACACATACACACACATACACACACATACACACACATACACAAACACACACACACATACACACACATACACAAACACACACACACACACACACACACACATACACAAACACACACCTCCCCACCTGAATCGTCACCGTTACCGTATGAAGTGGTCTTGGACGTTTCCTGAATCTTCTCGAACGTATAATAGTAATTAATGTGGCGTCGGTATTCGATTCGGGCGATTCACGTTTTAAACGCCACACGAGTCGACGATGCGTTCGGCAATTCCGTTAACGAAACGATCTGTTTGAAATCTAAAAGGGGAAAAACGGTCGTTTTTTCAAAGTGGTGTTACATCATGGACGACTTTCTCCTCCAGCGACCCAATTATTACTGTATGCACGCGGCTATCCACGGCGTGTAGTGTCATTGTGTCGTCCGTCGTTCGTTAAGAAGGCGAAAGAAGAGGCGAATTTTACTCGGGAATTGCGTCGCCATCGGCGTCGCGTAATAACGCGGACGGATTTACGTTTCGTTTTCGTCTGAAAACGGATCGTCGTCGAATAGGCGGAACGTCGTGTAGTGCACGAATACCGCCGCCGCCGCGTTACGACAACCGTATCGGATGGAAGTCACGGTGTAAAGCCGAACGCAACACGCGTCCCGTTGTGCACTTCGCGCATCTATTTCAATATTTCGCGCGTACGTAATGATATAGCGGACCACGCATGCTGGACAGGTACACCGACGAACAGACGAACGGAGTGCGCGAATTCGAATACGAATGTCGTTATCGAGGAAGCGAGGTGAATAAACTCGGGTTATTATTATTCGTACGATCATTCGGCGTTCGTTCTGTTTCGTAATATTATTATTGAACGTATCACCACCGGTGTATGATGTGCGTCGCGTCCGGCGAATTGTAGCGATTGACGAGGCGGTCGTTACGTTTCGTGAACCATTGGGGAAAAGCCGACGGGCCGCACGGCGTGTCGTGATCGCGTTATCATTTGTCGTCATTTGCGATTCTGTTTATTCTCCTCGTTTCCAAGCGTTTTCCGAAAATAACCACGACGAATTATTCACACCGGTACACCTTTACAATCCGATTCGGTTTTACGAACCGTTCTATCAACCGATATATTGACCACCGTCACTGACAAGGTTTATTCTTCCGCGGTTCGAAACAATAAAACGCTTTCGATGATTATCGATAATGATTCGTTAATGCGCGCCTATTAACTTTCGATCTTTTTTTCTACCCGTCGTATTTTTACATTATGCGACCGCGGTGATCTCGCGATCTTATCTCGCACGTGCCTTAATATTTTTTCAGGTCACGTCGGTATCGTTTAATAGCGCGACAAATATATATTACTCGCGGAATATCAACGTCGATAATGACAATCGTGACACACGAACGGAAAGTTTACGTAATATCGCACTATTTAATATTCTCGTAGAACTCGCGGCCGGATGTCGACGTGCGGGAAGCATTACGCGCACGCGATCGTACGCCTTTTGAAAGAATCAGCTCGGACGCACGTAGAAAAACGAAATTTCCGAAAAGTTCGCGTGTCCAACAAACGTATGGTGGGACACTACCGACGCGCATCTCCCATCTGGACGATCCGCTACCGTACGAACCGAATAAACGGCCGTTTTCTCGTCATAATTGACTTTTGCGTATCTTGAGTGGAGGCCGTCAAGATTTGTTGCTTGTTATTTAGCGTATGGGATAGGGTTAACAAGCTGTTACTAATCCGTAAATACGTCCTAACGACAAACATGTATGCGTGCGCGCGACAAAAGTAGTTTAAATTAGTTATACTCGAAGCGCTTACGTATTATTTTATTCGTACGTGTACTCATGTCAACTTTGTTTCGTTTCAGGTAAACTATATGCACTGATATTGCGGCCGTATTGACTAAACAAAAGTGAACCCGCGTTCGTGAGTGTAAAATACGTTATTTGATTTTCTGCTATATTTAAATAGTATGTTTGTGTATGTAAGCTACACGTAAATGTCTCGCCACGCCGTACGGATCGCAGGGGGTGTGCAAACTGACGTCCGGCATCGGTGGCGAGAACCTCGTTCGTGGTGGAACAATAATAATAATAATAATAATAATAATAATAATAATAATAATAACGATAGCGTTGAGCGGCAGTCCGTAGACACGGTGCGCCGAAATATATAAATACGCGTACTTCAATAACGGTAATAAATCCGCGTCACGCATTCGGGTCTTTGACAATTTCGACGGACAGTAAAGAATTTTTGATCGAAAGATCGATTGGATGCGAAGAATGAGTCGTCAAGGGCTTAGGTACCGCGTGCTTCCGCGCGGCGTCCGGAGGCCGAGAGAATAACGCGCGAGATAAATGCGTTCCGTCCAGTCGGCAGACTGAACAAATGGGAGAGGAAATTTACGGAGTTTTAGTAAACTCTTGTCATACTTCTTAATTGGATACGTCGCCACCGCGGCAATTGTTAGGCGATATTTCGTTCACGACGAATCGCGCGCGTAAAAACAACCAGAAAATACTACGTACGAAACGAAAAAACGTTTTTTCGGACACAAATTTGCAACGTTAAATTACAGCGAAAAGTACGCGCGCTGAAATCGCTCGCACACCGCGAGGTCCGTTCATTTGTCCACGTTGACTTCTCGGAGGTTCCCGTCGTTTTCGCGTTCGTCCTGTATGCGCAGTCGGTTGTCGAGCACGGTTTGTATTTGGTTCAGGTGCAGTCCTCGGGTCTCCGGCACGAAGTAATAAACAAATACGATACTCATGACGCACGACGAGATACACGTGCACGTTAGGTACGCGTTCTTCAGGGCGTGTGAATTGGAAAACGTGTACACTAGTAGGAAAACGACGATCTGCCCGCTGGCGTAGACCAAACTCGAGAACCATTTCTATACGACACCGACGGGGCGATATATATATATATATATATATATATATATATATATAAAACGGTTGGCCCCAGAGTCGGTTACCGGACGTTCGGCGATTCGTGGATACTTACGTCGAAGTGGACTAGCTCCGTGTACAGCAACATTACGACAGCGCCCCATCCGACCGAATACGAGCACACGTATATGGCCATGAGAATGACGATTCTATTGTCCCGCCAATCGGTTCTATCGAACGCGACATCATCGACCGACCCGGCGTAGTAAAGTGTCGTCACCATCGACAAACCCATACCCGTGGCCGACACGATCAGCATGTATCTACGGCCCAGGAATTCGACCAGTTCGATCGGGATCAAACACAACAGTACCTGTATGTCCGCGCGTATCGTATAAACGTTGTTGTGTTGGCCGTCCAAATCGGTCGGGTTGCATACGAGAACGACGCGTTAGGAACGTGGGGGGAAGGAGTTAGCTCACTTGCACTAAAGACACCGTGAGTACAGCGACGCGGGTTTTGATCGACATGTCGTCCAACGAACCGAATTCGTTGAAAAGGCGTTCCATATAGAATATACACAAGTTGGCGCCGCACAATTGTTGGAACACCATTAGCGCGAGCCCGATAGCGAACACGTGGTAGTCGCCACGTTTTCTCGACGTCGCGTTCGTCGACGCGGAATCGCAACTCGACATATTGAATCCGCGCTCCATGTACTTCTGCGCGTCAAAACGAAAACGGCCTGGTAAACGGGCACGGCGTTTGCGAATTTCACGTACCTCGAATTCTCCGTAGTCCGAGTCTGCGTCGTAGGCCGGCCCTTTGATCCGGCGCAAAACCGTTTTCAGCCGTTCGTATTTGTTCCGCGCGTACAGATAGCACGGCGATTCGGGCAAAAAGAACAACGTGACGAGCAGATGGAATACCGGCCATACCATACATACGCTGATCAGCGTTGCGTATGTCATGATCGCGCCGAAAACGTACGAGTAAAACACGCCGAAATACACGTACACCTGATGGAAAACTTGCGCCCGACCTGTGCGGCGCCGTTACGAGTGTTATAATCACGTGTTTTAGTGTTTTCAAGACGTCGCGGAAATTCGGGTTTGACGATGTCGACTCCAGCGCAAATAGTTAATCGGTTGACAATTGTCGTAACTATCTATTATTATACCCACGAGAATTTCGTGCGTGATCTCGAAACTGGTTATTTTACGTAAAACGTAATTTTTAAGGATGAAACGAAAATAATAATACAGATGGCTGGAACGAGTGACATAGACACGGATACGGACACACGCACACAGATAATTGACGATCGCGCGGTAAAGAAATCGTTCAAATGTTCGGAGTTTTGTCGTTGGGGTGGCTAAAATGCGGTGGCAGTGTTACGCGTTGAGTTCGGTACGGCGGGACGGTTACCCCTAATGCCGAAGTCAGTAATGTGCGATATGTACGTGGGCGTGAGCAGGCTGAGGCCACCGGTGCCGAACCCTTGGACGAACCGGCCGACCATGATCGTATGCTGCCAATTAGGAAAGTCATCGATCTCTAACAGTACCAGCCATCCGATCAGCGTGGCCGAATCGAACGCCATCGTCGACCACCTGTAACCGATCGACTTGGCCAATAGACCTTGGACGAGACCGCCGATCACGGTGCCCAGACAGTAATAACCGGCTATCTTCCAGACATCCAGGTCACCGCCGCCGCTGCCACTGGTGTCTACCATGTGACAGCTTTTGGTCAACAGCTGGGTCACCGGTGAGTTCCAGCCGATAGCCGTGCCGATTACCACGCCGCTGAGACCGGCTGTAAACACAAGCGTTTTTAACGCGGCGATCGTTCTGTACACGCGATGTTTGGACGTGCCGTTTACCTATAATTGAGTAACAGAATTGGGAAGTTTGATTCGTCAAGAGCGGTGGCGACGGTGATGGCTTGTTATTGTTGTCGGCGGCGGTGGCGGTGGCGTTCATGTTGTCGGTTGAAACGTTCGAATACGTACTGGCTCGATCGGAACAGACACGAAAAAAAACGAAACAAACCCGACGAAGATTTCGCGTTAACCCGACTGAATGTGGTCCGGACGAAATATCGTTGTTATTGTTACCGCGGTGACCGTACGGACAAAAACCGTTTTCGTTCTTCTCGTCAAAGACTGCGCGCAAGTTCTTCCAGTTTAACTCGCGAATGTTTACCAGGATTATGCTCGTAGACACACACACTCACACATAAATATTATTCACGTATACGTTTACACGATTAAGTACGTGCGTATATTATTGAGGCGTACGGTGTGGTACGGGATGGCCCGAGCCCGACTGGCGAACAAACGCGTAATAGTCTTAATCCCGCAAAGCTCTGTCAGGATTTTTTGCAAAGATAACAGAAAGTTCTGATCTGGTTTTAGACGTTCTCGCGTACGCTCGTCCAAAACACAGCAAAGGGGCTATTAAAATAAAGCCCTCGGTCTCTTACCCCCCGGTCGACGATAAGAACGAAAAACGAACGCGGCGTGTTTCCTCGTTAAGTATATTTGAACAAAATTTTTTCGTTGCGGCTGAAATTGAAAATGACCGACCGGACTTCTTAGCTCGACCGTTATTTGTTCCGTGGACGACTATCAGCAGTAGCCGGCTGCCGACGAATCTCGAAACTCGTCCAAAAAAGACCACGCCGAACGTTGTCATAAATTTCCGCCGTCTAGACGTCTAGCGATCGTAAACCGAGGTACAAAATGGGGTACGCGCCGTCGTAGCGCTTGTGACATAATAAAAGGAAGTGGTACATCGAGTCAAGGACTTGTGACACGTAGGAGGCGGTGCCCGGAGAGAAAGTTTATGCGCCCGAACGTATTTTATAATCGGACGATTGGCTCGGTAACAGCCGCTGCCGCTGCCGTCACTGCCGCTGTAGCCGATGGCACGACTGCCGTGTAAATATGCATCGAATCTGCTGCACAACCGCTTTTGTATTGACCGACGAATGAAATAAGCGGTCGGTGGTTATATAGTCGGTGTGGTTTTCGCGGATTATGTTTACTCATGTCGTACTCGGCGAAGCCCGGTTAATGTCGCGAAAATTCCGTTTCGTAATAATCCGTCGACGTTTTCGCGAGTATTTTTACGAAGTTCGTCGAACGACGCCGACCCACCGGTATAGCGAACGTAACGATATCGACGTTGCTGGTCGTAGATGGGCTTGGTGTTCGCGGATAAATAAATTTCGAAAAAGTCGAACGTTTAAACGATTTACGGGTACACGGAATATATAGATTTCAAACGTGCGCGATAATAATATTCGATATCGGCGAAAAACGTATTTTCAATTTATCGTCGTTTGTTTTGAACCGTAACGAAAAAAATCCCACGGATCTATTTAACTTTCGATTCTGGTGTACGTTCGGTTTCAACGGCGTACGTCCCCGATCGCACCGACTACATTCGAAATACGGTCAATTCGCCGATAAATTACGACGTATTCGAGCGCATCGTCGTTATTCGTCTTTTCATAAACGTCGGCAAACGGTGAGTGATTTAGGGACATATTCTACGTATCGCTTTGAATTCGACTAGCGGCAAACGACACCGTCTTACGCGTCCGATGTCTGCAACGTCATAATTATCGTTTTCTCGTTTGTTATCGGGACGTAAATAGGCGATGATCTCGGTTTGTAAATGGCGTTGCTCTGGTAATAATGAGAGAACGACAATAACGAAAACATCGTTGGAAATGGAACGCGATACGTTTTTTCCGACGATTTTTTCCCGTTTTCGTCGAGACAAAACTGTGACTAAACCGTGTGTAACCGAATCTGACTCGAACGAGAATAAGGTATTAGACATACCATTACGCGGTTTTTCATAATGTCGTACCGAACATCTTCGACGAAAAAACACCAGCGTTCGATTAGATATTAAGCATATAGTCTTTTTTTTCATTCGATCACTACGAAAATGCTCCTTGAGGTGTAACGGAATTTCTGATGGAATAACAACTAACTAGAATCACATGTTCAACTAAAACCAATCGATTTGGTTAATATTCGATAAATCGTCGGCATTCACGAGTCCAGTTGTTTGGCACGTTTTGAACGTTATTGAACATTATCTATCGACACGTTCACTCGTTATTCTCCGCGGCCCCCACGTTATTTACGAAATTCTCCGGACCTTTCTCAATAATCGTTAATATTTCGTAAAAAAGAAAAAATATTTTACTGCGACTATTTTCTTTCGACCTTGTGCTTAAATAATGTATAGTGAATAACGAAGACAGGGTCACGCGCCATAAATTATACGACTGTATTCGGTCGGATTGTATTCTATTCGGTTTGGATAAAACAATAAAACCGTCAAAATTTCTAAAATACCGCGATTAATTATCGAGTAGGTATTTAAAACGGAGGTGACGAAATGTCAGAAGGCGGGAGTTTGTTTGTAATAGCATACGTTACGTCAAAAACACTTTAATCGTAATACGTGCGCAGCCTAGTTTTCGATTCGGCGGCCTGCCGTTTCTGTGGCGCGAATCCAAATATAATTCGCGTTTCATAATTGGCCTTATGTTTTGGAGCGGCAATTAATTCCTCGCCGTGCGAACGGTGTCGGCGATTGACGAACACGTGATTTGCGTGTAATCCACCGAGTTTTCGCCGTTAATAACGTCAAACCGATTACGACGGCCCGTCACGTTTTCACGGACACCGAGCAATACTCGTGGCCGCGGTTCCCGAGCAAGGAAACTGACAGAACCGCCGACGACCGCGTTAGTGTCCGAACTGCCGCGATACGCATTGTGTCGCGCAGTGCGGCGCGGCCGATGATCAATCGAAACAGTCCGTTTACAAGTATGACGGTGATATAAAACGACTGCGGTGAAAAGTAATGGAAAAAGCTCGGTGTGACGTGGGGGATTGTTTGCACGATAAACGGTGGCTGTAAAAACGGATTTATATTATTTTCCGTACCTTTTCAAGTGCCTCTTTTCTACAACTCCCCCCCAAATAATGATCATCGATGACCGGTGGACGCGCGTAATATACAATTGGCGTTTTACGAAAAATCGCAACGTTGTAATAGTAATTCGCGGTTGGAAAATCGCAACGGTTACGGTAGCAGCTTTTTCCACGAACTCTCATTCCCTACCCCGCTTCTTACGTAGATATTGTCGTTGGCGCAAGGGGGAAGGAAACCGTTAGCCGGTCTCAAGTATTCGCAGCGCGCATCAACTACGCGCGTTAATTGTGATTCGATTTTCGGCACGAATTCCGTTGTCGACGAACTTCGTCTGACTGAATCGCCGCCCGTGATGATGACGGACGGTTCGTTAAACGACCGAGAACCACGACGATAATTATCGTCGTTGAATGCCGCGAAATATCTCTAACGGCGATTTTCGAAACATGTTATTCGTCGTTTTTTGTGTCGTCGTGCGCGACGAATATTCATGGCCGGAGAGAATGACGTTCTTGCGCGCGCGTTTAAGACGAAACACACTATTTTCTCTTTCGAAAAAATCACTTCGCATGTGGTTTTTTTAGATTAAATAATTTTTTAAATTAAAAATAAAACCGCTTAATAAGGAATGGAAAACGAATCGTACGCGGTTTCGGCTGCGAAATAACGCGAGATCATTTCGGAATTGTCCCGGTGTCGACGAATTTCGCGTGAACGATGATTAGTGTTATACAGTCGAGAATTTCTGGACACGACGATGTAGTTACGGTCGACAAAAACGAATGCAGGAAAGACACACGTGTTAGAAGTGGAACAAGTCCACATAAATTAACGTCGACCTGACTGTAGACGTGTACAAGCGGATACGTGCGCAACGTAAACCGTCCAAAGATCGTCGGTCGAACGTATATCGACGAAAAGGCGGCGGCAACGAATGCAGAGCCGACCAGGTGCAAAAATGCTGTGTAACGGACCGTTACAGGGATGGCCGTGAGAAAAAATTGACGTTCGGAACGAACGGGGGGTGGGAGGAATCGATTATTCGTCCCGGTTATGAGATAATAATACGGACGATGTTCGGGAAAAATGTCGGACATTCGGTAATTAAAAGATCGATGTTCGGACAGGACGCAGGAAAACGAAATTATTGTCGTCGCGTACGCGTCGACGATGGGGCGGTACGAACGGCGGCGTGTTTTTTAGTTATTTCGACGATTGTTTCGCTAAAATCGGAGTGAAACGTTCGAACGTTTTTGATCGCTTGGAATCGACGTGTGCGCGCGCGCGTGTAAAATATTTACAGGTATACCTAGTGTACTCGATAGTTTAGACGCTACTGGACGTTAAAAAACGACGCTATACACGAATTGATTGAACCGAACGATGGCGGTCGATATAGATTCGAATTCGGAATCAATTTGTCGGAAGAGTAATCGACGAAAAAATAATACTGGGTTAGCGAGAATTACGGGGCACCAGATGTATAATTTCGGGACGACGAGATTACGAACACCGATTGTACTATGCGCGTACGTACTCGTCCAATACGGAAGCGCCAGCGATTATTATTGGTCCGCGAACGTCTCGTCGATAAACGGTGTTATTCCTGTTCGCGGTATGGCTGCGGTGCTAGTGGGCAACGAGGAGGGTATTCATCGTCGGCATAGGGGACGGCGATATGACCGTGGCCGCCGTAGGAGAAATAAACGGCCGGCGATCAACCTTGACCGGGAAACCCTCCGAGTACGCGTAATTCGCGCGCCAGGGTCGATCGCGGGCGTGTTTGATTTGCGTTCGTAGTTTTCGTCCCAATTTTGTTTCTTTCCTTCCACGCGCCCGCGATTTCGTAAACGAATGAATACGACGACAATTATTGTTATTATTATCATTATTATTGACAAGTCACGACGACGGGCGAAACGTCATCGCAGCATCGGTATGCGACCGCTGTCGTGGGGTTTAAGAATCGCGACGACCGGATAATAAATCCATTCGGGCGACAGATGGAGAGTAGTAATTTTTACTCAAAACGGATTACCAGCCGTTGAAAAAACGCACATTTGAAGGCATAAATTCGTACCGTTCGTATCCGCGGCCCGCGCCGGCGACGGTTCGTTCAATTAATAGTAATAATAATGTCGCGACGCGCCGATTTAACTTTAGAACGCGCGTTTACGCGCGTAACGTTTCTCCGAACGATCGGCGGTTGTTATTTAGTTTTATGATTCACGTCGTTTTGGCGATTCTTTGATAGTTCGGCGAAAAAACGCATACCCTTGTTACGCGTCGTCCGAGTTTATCAATTATTTCCGTGTGTGTGTGTGTGTGTGTTTGTGTGGGTTGTAGGGAATGTGTCATTTAGTGGCGAACATTCTATTACCGGTCGGTCCTCGCCGAGTAATTGTGACGTAATGATAAAACGTGTCGGTTAATTTGTTTAACGTAATACGGAGAGCCGCTACCCCTCCTGAAAAAATAATTCGGCGGAACTTGGAATTCCGACTTTATATTATAATCCCCGTGGTCATCACGACGGAATAATACCTTCTTCTTTAATCGTTTTACGTACGCTACCACTGCTCGCGGTTACGTTGCATTATCAGATCATTAGTAGAGTTTTGAACAATCTTACTTCGTAATTATTACGAACGCGGGCCGCGTTGGTTTACAACTCGCGGGTGCTGACTAGTGGTCATTAACGGGGGGGGGGGGGGCCGTGGTCGAATTGTAGGTTGTGTTTTTTTGTTTTGTTTCTCTTGTCCGGTTGTCGTGGACGTTTCGAACGCGAAAACTATTAATTGCGGTTGGGATGGTAATACGAAAAAAAACGCTACGGCCCGCGCGCAGTCGGGTATATGTTGGTGAAGTGGGAAAAGAGAGCGCTATGGACAGAGAGAACGACGCAGTGAAATCGAACAAATGATGGGGCACGAACGAAAATGTCAGCGTACGCGAAAAGGTCACGATGTCGAGTATTTTTTTATTGCTTGTCGTAAAGGTCAATCGAGTGTCGGGCGAAACCTCTCCAATTAGGTTTCAACTCGAGCGACCGCGATTACAATAATTCGACCACGCCGCCGTCGAATTAAGCGAATTTCTGTATAGCGTTGCCGTCTTGCCGCCGCAGCACCGCTAGAGAAGTCGGCGTTCCCCGTTATTCGATAACGGCGTGCTTAGGACGACTTTCCGAGTGACCAGGTCGTTACATCGCGGCCGTAATTAACGATCCCTTTGTGAAAGAAGTATTTTCGTCCGTGCACGTTCCCGTCGTTTAACCCCACTACACCATACCACGGAGTGGTAACGAAATAATAAACGTATATATCGCCGCGACATACACATACGGCGTTGGCGGCGGCGATGGTAGCGGTAGTGGTGGTGGTGATTATACAAAGAAAAGATGAAATATCCTTAGTCATTACTCGGGGCTCAAAAAGAATACTCTAACGAACACGAAAATCTTTTATTATCGAATCCGTAATATTATCGTTCGCCGTCGTCGACTAGTATTAATGATGTTTACGGAGCCGAATGAAATTAATTATCGCCGCTTGTTATAAAATGATAATACGGTATAGAAAATGTTTTCGTCGTTAAAAGAAAATCGACACGGAGATACGCGCGTATGCGGACTTGGTCGGTCGTCGATTATTATCGTCGTTATTAATATCGTCGTCGGAACGAATTGAATAATATTCGTTGCGTCCCTCACATCCCGCTCGCGTCTTCTGTTTAATGTGTGCCGCATACGTCGATTAACGCGTCGTTTTTGCGGGTCAATTTTGCCCCGATTATCGGACGCGTGCCCGGAATTTTTTTTTCGATTGGACGGACCGTAGGCGGTGGAAGTGGCTCGATTAAATACGGCGTATTCGAATTGTATTCTCCGCGCTATCGAGGGCCTATATCGTATCGAAAACAATTTCGGGCCGAGTTAAGCGTTGCCGAAAGCTGTCTATTTATTTTTGCTTTTAACAATTAGGAAATAAATCGAACGATTCGTTTTCGCTATCTTCGGTCGATCAGGATGACATGTTCTTCTCCGTCTTATACTCTCCTAAGACCGCTTCAATCCTATACACTTATCCGTTAAGATTCGATATCACACCACGCACGTTGTCGTTCGCTTCACACCTCGTATTATTCACAACTTTTCTAATCCATCCACTCGTTTCGTTTTTGGGCATCCGCCCGTTCTTTCCACGTTCGTTTCCATTACGACTCCTCTTCTTCCTTCCCCCAAATTGCCGACTCTCACTCATCACGTACATGTTCGAACCACCGCCCTCCGTCCGTAAGTGACGCCGCTCCTACACTGCCCCTCTGTACGACACACATAATACGATTAAGACGGGTTGTCTACGTACGTTCACCGGTTAAACCGGGTCACGACCTTTTCGTAGTTTTCGAGTGGAAAGAAACGTTTTTTTTTTCACGGCCATTTCTCTATCCACACATCCCCTTCCTCCCACTCGTGAATTTGGCGTCCGATTAGGTTTGACAGGTACATTTCGCGCGATATGCGCGTACAAACAACGGCGGAAAATCGTCGTCATTTACTCATCGTCCGTGTTCGTCGCGCCTACGTTATAATAAATCGTCGTCACCGCCGCGGTACGTGGGCAACCCGAAATTATATTGTTTCATTACGTTATTTTTTTAACCTTTCGAAATTAATAACATATTTTACCAACGAAAATAATAACGGTCGTTGTTTAATAGCGTCATATTCTCGTATATCATAACGTATATTATAGCGTCCGTATGTAATCATAACGTGTATTGTATTCGTTATGATATTCAAATATTTAATTACGGGGATCGGATTCACGAGCTTACCTATATATATATATATATATATATGTTTGTATGTGTGTGTATACAGGTTTAATATATAATTAGAGAGATATAAGATATTATTTTTGTTTTTTTTACGAATTTTATTATGTTGTTATTCTGTGTACGAAACACCGAACCGGTTTAAACCGTAGTAACGTCGTGCTGATGGTCGAACATTACGTAAGAGGAGGGAAAATTAATTTTAAATCATCGTTATCGACGCGTGTTTTTCTTTTAGTTCATATTATTTTCTACACTCAATTATGGGATAATTTCGAATGTAGACCGTGAGTGTCTGTGACGGTAATAATAATAATAACGATCTCTGGAGAACGAAATGTCGTAGAAGGGGCCACACACACACACACACACACACACACACACACACACACACACACACACACACACGTGTACGTCTAAGCAAACAACGCCCGTCCCGATCGATTTCTCTCGACTTCGTTTTAAAAGTGTCGTATATTATCGGTTTTTCGATAAATAAACTTCCCCGATCGGTTCGTGTGGAAACGTTACGCGACGGTCGCGTGATCAATATAATATTGTCGATTGTGCCACGCGATTGCGGACGTTCGGGATTTCAGATAACAGGACAAATAAGCGAGTCTAAATACGCTCGATGACCGTCGTCGGGACGCTTGAGCGTTTGTCGCGAACGTGTTCATCCGCCGTCGTGCGTTTTCGGGCGGTGCGAACGCGATGTTTTTCGATAATAATTTACCCGGTAGACAAAACTAACGATATTGAAGGGAAACATAGGGATATAACTTTTTCGGTACGTATAATTAGCGCGGCGGTTAGGCAGGGAAAGGCGTAGTCGGACCGTAATAGATGAAACGAGTAAACGAATTAATACCACCGGATAAGGTCCGAAACGCGTTTTGTGCATGATTTATATATCGTATTCGTTAGGTTGGTCGGGCAGAGTTTTTTTTTGGTTTTTTAGAAATACGAAGAAAATGTCATTATTTTCCGTCACTTAACGATTCGACGTTCTCGGTAATTATCCGGACGGATCGACTAGTTTCGGTGTACGCGCGCGTTAATAAATCGGCCAATCGTAATTCGTCTGGAAAATTGACGAGACATTCGGTTCATGATCGACGGGTTGGTAGTGGTCGGCTGCGAAAGGTAAAAACGATACGTTATCTATCGGGCGTGTAAATTGTGTTGAACGACGCGATGTTCGGCTAAAGTTTCGAACGTTACAACGGTGTACGGGCCAAAAGAAAACCTACGGAACCCTGGCTTGGGAAACGGTCGTTTTTCGTGCAGTGACGACGTTTGATACTCGTCAAGTGGACGGTGACGAAAAACGAGACAAGCCAGTGAACGTCTAGTGCCGCGAAATGTTCGATCGACGTCGACGGGCAAAAATCGACCGTTGTCGGCTTTTTCGTCGATTAGCCGCCACGTCGTGGTAGTCAACGGTTTCCGGGTGCAGAAATGATCCCAATAAACAATCGCGGGCGATCAACAGACGACCCCCCGTGGGCGCGTTAAATTAAATTTACGAGCTACGTCGTGCTGGTGGTTAATAATTGTTTGTTAGTAATTTGCCCAGTTCGCCCGAACGACGACGGAATATTTTTTATTATTTAATTACCGACGTAAAATCGTCTCGACAATTGGCTCGTTTGACAACCGGCCCGTTTTCTCTTGGCTCGTTAGTAGCAGTGGGCATGATGTTCCTTCGAGCATTTTATGTTTCTCGTCGTTTAATCCGACGACCAGGTATCCCGAACGGTTCTTTTTGAATATGACGTTTTTACCGCGCGTCTTCGATCATTCAAGTGACCCGGCTGAAACGTAACGTAGCATGCGGAACCGCGGATAGAAGCCTCTCTATTTACTGTTGTTATTGTTACGCGTCTACGACGATTATTTACAATTGGACGTCGCCGTTGATGTCGTGGTATTCGGGGGACTCATAAAATTCTTATTCGAAATCCGTCCTACCACCCCACCATTCCTCCTATTGTATGACGGCGTATTGTGCGATACTAAAAAGAAGAAGACCGTATAACGATAATAAGTGAAAAAAAAATTGCTTATAAATAGGTTCGAAAAACCAGAAACACCTAACCTATCTTTTGTTCGGCGATCGTATAAAATGTGTGCGACGAATTGGTGATGATAAATAACGTACGAGTGTGGAACGTTCGTCGCGAACTCGCCGAGGACGTTTACCGCGCGACTCCGATTCGACGAACTTCTATTTCCATAGGACGCGGGAGATTTGAACGTCGTACCCGGATGGTCGTCCGTGGATATCCGTTGATACTGCCGGGGCAGTTTCGCGGGGTCAAGTCGACCGCGACGGTCGAGTATATGTAGACGCGTGCACGCGTTTCGACCGATTCGTATATCCAAATTTGACCGACACGCTGTCGGGACCGGACAGAACGCCGCACCCGCGTAATTGACACTTACCGACCGACCGACGTAGTTTATGTGTCATATATACTCGCGTTATTATTCGCGGCGTTTGTAGACGTTGAACTACCGTCGTTGCACTGTGCACGACTCGTGCTCGGATATCCGACGACGGGTCCGACGTGTAACTAAAGAGGTTTTGTCCGCCGAGTACGAAAACTAAAACTGGTAACCGGAAAAACTGACGAAACGTCCGTGACGAAAAATAAACAATTACGCATATTTATAAATGAAAAATTGAATATATATTTACTGTATCTGATTGGCACTTGTTATGAAACGCGCATACGAACCACCACCACCATCCGCCATCGGCCACCGCCACACTTGTCGTCCGGGCGAGACGCGCATAACTTGGCATCGGCCGGCGGTGATTTCGCGCAAATGTCTTTTTTGCGCCCGAGCCAAATGCGATAAATCACGTCCGGACAGGAACGTCGAAAAACACGAGAGGCCCGTTTACACTCGGAGCGTTTTCGTAGTGAAATACCTCATAAGGCCCGGTAATATAACAATCGGAAAAGCGCGTACGATTGGCGAGATTGAAAGAGAGAGAGAGAGAGAGAGAGAGAGAGAGCCTTGGCGACGGTGATCGCCGATATTTCGTCGCGCGCGCGGAACAAAACACGTCGTTCGCGTATGAAATGTGACGCAATTGGCGAAAGTAGCAAACGTTACTCGCAACCGGATTCTTAATATGTCGTGTCGCAATATGTTGCGTCCGTTGTGTCGTGGACGGAACGGTAAATCGATTTTTGGACAGATTCGGGCGATCTCCGAAGTCGCTGTGACGTTCGTGTTGTACCGGACCTGCGAAACGCTGCTAACACATCGAAAACCTTTATAGTTTATGTTCGCGTGACGATGGTGACGACGAACAAAAAACGTGCGATCAAACAACGGGTCAAGTAAACACAGACTAATCGTCGTTCGGTTTTTCAATTTTCAATTCGGTCCGATCGTGTTCGTTCCCCTTTTTCTGGGTTTTTAATACTATCGAACAATGGGAGACTCGGCTTTATTGCCTAATAAAAGTTCGTTGTAATAATAACGAAAGACGGTTAGCGTTTTCAATTAAAAATTATTCCGTTTTAACGTCCCGAGGTTTTTACGACTTTTAACTCGATATTTATAAACGAAATCGACGATTCGTTTTTACTTTTAACGGCCGCTATTAAAGTGTCGTTCGTCCCCGACATCGATTGAAACGAACGGATTGTGTCACGGTGGCGGCGACGAAATTCCTCGAAGGACGAGTACGGTCTTTTTTTGTTTTACGGGGAAACGAACGTATTAGCGTATTTTGTTTCGAAATCTCGATCGTATTCACGTGCACGTATACGCCGGACGTGGAAGTAATAATAAAATATTGGCCAAAAACGACTTTATTTTTTGTTGACGATTAACGTTTCGAAAATGGTTCGTTTTTAGCGTCCTAATAAGAGATTTACACTTTTTGAGGAACGGGCGCGTTAATCCGATTAACGAGCCATTACGAATATATTTCCTTCCCGGGCCCTCTTACCGCTGTTCGAATAATCATTACCCACGAGTATTACAAGGAAATTTGTTTGCCCGCGCGTCGCGTACCATTCAATCTTTCTTATTTCTGGTACACAGCTGTGTACATACATGTAGAGTTTAAGCCGATTCGAATCTCTTTCTATACGCGTTTTAATCAATACCGTACCGAGGGGGAGAGCGTTCCTCTCCTCCCCAATACCGCCACCACCACCACAACTACCACTCCGCCGCCAACAGTCACTGGCACTGCGAGTACCTCCGCCGTACCCTCTCGGGGAAAATTTAATTGCCTTTGACGTCGGGTTATTATTTATACGAAACGTCGGGGCCGTGACGGGAGGTAGGGGGAGAGCGAGAGAGAGGGGCAACGCGGAGAAATATTTACATATTATATTTTCGTGCACACGATAAATATTAATAGTTTCGAAAAGTTAAATTATACTCCATGAGGGCGGGTGGGT